>LOJH01056518.1:0-15835 GCA_001685095.1 Ellobius talpinus | reverse complement strand
CCATCTGCCAGATTTCATTCCTTTGAGTACCATTTGGGTTACTCCCTGCAGGTAGCAGTATTTGGTTATAGAAAGAACAAGTAGGACATCTCTTTATAATCTCCTTAGCTTGTTGCCATGTAAGGGAAAACTCTTTAAACCTTTGCTATTGGCATGATGTTTCTTATGAAATTCTGAGGCCTTCAACACATTTCCAATCAATAATCGATCAATTTCTGCACTACCTTGTGCTAGAGGACCTAGTAGACCCATATGGGATCGGATGTGTGTTATGTATATGGGACAGAGCCTATTCCTGATTATATCTTGAGCCTGGGCTACAGAATGAGTTCAAGGCTAGCCTGAGCAACTTAGTAAGACCTTATATCAAAATAGAAAGCAAAAATATCAGATCTATAGTGACATGAATACTCATTAGATCAAGAAGGAGGAAAGGGGAGGGAGAGGAAGGGCCAATATCAGACAAATTCCAACACACACACACACACACACACACACACACAGCCTGAGCAACACTCCTCAAACCATTAGGCCATCAAAACCAAGGAAGATATGAAAAACAGGCCCAGGCCACCAAGAGGAGTGCCAGGAAATGACTACCACATGTCGCAATGAGTCCTGGGACAGAAAAAGGACTCTAGACACACTAAGAAAATTTGAATAAACTGTGGACTTAAATTGTCATAGATCAACACTGGCTCACTGCTCATAGCAAATGAACCATGATGATGTAAATGGTTCCTGGGGAGACAGGGCGCACCTGGGAACAAACTGCGCTAGTTATCAGGGGTTTTGTTATTCCTTAGTTTTCTGTTTGTTTGTTTCCTTTTCTTTTCTTCTGAAGGGTGGTGCTTCCTTTTTTTTAAATTAAGTCCATTAATTTTTGAAATTAATTCATTTTTGGTCTTCCAAGAGAGAGAATTGCTATGTAGCCCAGGCTATCCTGGAACTTGCAAACCTCCTGTGTTGCCTCCTGAGTACTAGAATTACAGGTGCCTGCTGCCACATGTGGCTGCCCGTCCCTTTTTGAGATGCTTGTTTCTGACTCCTGAGGGGTGGAACCTCTTCTTGTAGATCTGTGTCCACTTGCCCTTCTGCCTGATTTTTTATTTTTGCCTCTTATTGGAATATAGTTTATTTTATAGAAATGATATTAATTCTTAACATATATTTTAACCTATTGTTTTTATGCATTGTATTTTATCCATGAAACCTTATGTCAAATATTTTTTCATAAACAAATTCTCTCTCTCCCTCCCTCTATCTCTCTTCGCCCTTCCTCTCCTCTTCCTCCCTCCCTTCCTCCCTCCCTCCCTCTCCCTGTCTGTCTTAGCTTCTCAATTACTTGTCTTACTTAAGAAGAGAGTCTCAAGGGCTGGAGAATTGGCTCAGTCATTAAGATACTGGTTTTCTTCCAGAGGACCTAGGTTCAATCCCAGCATCTACATACATGGTGGCTCACAACCACCTACAACTCCAGTTCCAGGGGATCTGATGCCCTCTCTGACCTCTACAGCACTAGGCACACACGTAGTACACAGACTACAGGCAAAAAACCTATACACATAAAAAAAATCAAGAGCTTCTGGAACCTTGCATGGTGGAACTCAGCTGCATCCAGCACCTAGAGGTGGAAGAGGATGGTCATGCGTTCAAGGCCATTCCCAAGTACATCATGAATTCCCAGGCCAGCCTGGGCTACATAAGAGCCTGTCCCCAGAAACAAGGGAAGGCCTGGGGAAATGGATGACTCACGAGGCACCCAGGTGAAAAGTTGGGCATGATGGTCTGCATTTGTAATTCCAGAGCTGGGGAGGCACAGACAGGAGGGTCCCTGGGACTCACTGGCCGGGCAGTCTGGTACAGCCAGCAAGCCTAGGTCCCAGTGAGAGACCTGGTCTCAAAAAACAAGGCCTCTGAGGAATGACACCAGGTTGACCTCTGGCCCCTCACACACACCCCTAAACCCACACCCCAGCATGATCCCCCACTTCTGAACCCACACCCCAACACAGACACATCCCTGAGCCCACACCTCAACATGTCGCCACTACTGAACCCACACCCCAACACATACACACATATTCATGAACTCCCCCCCACACTTTTGAACACACACACACACACCTGAACACACACCCCAACATGACCCCCCCACTCCTGAACCCACACCACAGCATGACGTCCCCACTTCTGAACCCACACCGCAACATACACACACACACCTGAACCCACAACTCAACATGCCTTTCCCTCTTGAATCCCAACATACACACCCCTGAACCTATACCACAACATGCCCCTCACCACTGAACCCACACCCCAACTCATACACACAATTTTTAAAAAGAGTTATTTCAACCTCCAAGTTAAAGAATTAGTATTCTATGGGCTAGGGGGATGGCTCAGTAGTTAAGAGCACTGGATACTCTTCCAGAGGACCAAGGTTTGGGTACCAGCACCCACAAGGCAGTTTATAACCCTCCATAACTCCAGTTAGAGGGGACCTGGCTCCCACTTCTGGCCTCCCTTACATACACACAGGCAAAACACACACAGACAATATAAATAAATAAATCTTGCTGGGCAGTGGTGGTGCATGCCTTTAATCCCAGTACTGGGGAGGCAGAGGCAGGCGAATCTCTGTGAGCTCGAGGCCAGCCTGGGCTACAGCGTGAGTTCTAGGACAGGCTCTAAAGCTACTTCTCGAAAAACCAAAACAAAATTAAATAAAGAGATAAATAAACAAATAAATCTTTATAAAACTTACTCCTAGCTTTTCTTCTAATGTTTTTAGTTTCTTCTAATATGTTTAGTTTTTTGCTTAGATCTTCAAGTCCCCTTGGATCTGTTTTGTAGGTAGTGTCAGATGGTAGGAGGAGGCATTTGGCTTCATTTCCTGCCAGATGGATCACAATATGGCAGCCTTATTTACAAGGCAAATTGATTTCCCCTAAATGATCAGGCATTTCACTTTAACAGGTGTTTCCCTGGGGAAGCCATCTTCCTCAGTTTCCCATGCTGCCATGAACACCCAGTTCAAAAGCCCACATCCACCCTCTCTAGAAAGACTGTGTCCACCTCCCCCTACCAAACAAATCTGGAACCCACCTTTCTTGCCACAGCTTCTCACAGAGCTCACTACTCATGGCCTGGAGTGCAACCAGGCTCTCAGTTCACCACAAGTCTATTCCTCTAGTAGAAGAACCACAAGTAGCCATGCCTGAGATCAGGGGACTCGGATGCGAGGCTGATCTTCCCATTTAAGAAAAGCCTTGGTTTGGGGGCTGGCGAGATGGATCCAAGCCTGATGGCTTTATAATTTATGCAATTTTATGTGCACTGGTGTTTTGCCTGCCTGTGTGTCTGTATGCAGGTATCAGATCCCTGGAACAGGAACTACAGACAGTTGTGAGCTGTGTGTGGGTGCTGGGAATTGAACCTGGTTCTTCTGGGAGAGCAGCTAGTGCGCTTAACTGTTGAGCCATTCCTCCAGTCCCCAAGTCTGATAACTTTAGTTCAATCCCCCAGAAAAGTTGTCCTCTGACCTTGGCACTGCTGTCCCACATAAATAAATAAGTAAGCAAGTGAACAGCAATAAATGATGAAATAAATGTAATTTCTAAATATGTTGGTGAAGTCAGACAAACGGAAGCCAGGGCTTGTCTTTTTTGTTTACTTTTTAAACATGTTTAAATTTTATTTTGCATGGGTGTATGTGTGTGTGTGCCATGACATGTCTTTTGCGGTCAGAGGATAACTGAGGGTAGGATTCTCTCCTTGTACCATGAGGATTCTGGGGGTTGAACTCAAGTCATCAGACTTGGTGGCTGTGGGAGCCAGCCATGATAAGCTAAGTATGGGCAGGTCACCCAAAGAAAGTTCTTTACTTCCAACCATTATCACCTGCCAGAGTAGGACTCAGCCATCAATAAATTTAAATAGAGGCCTGAGTCTGAAGGGCTACCTGGCTGCAGGAAGAACCACAAACTGAGATTACCTGAGCCCCAACCAAAAACAGACCATCCAAAGGAAATGCCCAGCATTCCAACCACTGTAGATAGAATCACCTGCCAGCACACCCTCAGCAGGACAACCCTAGACAAATGTCAGCCAATCAGGGGTCCTGAACCTCAGAAACCNTACTTCCAACCATTATCACCTGCCAGAGTAGGACTCAGCCATCAATAAATTTAAATAGAGGCCTGAGTCTGAAGGGCTACCTGGCTGCAGGAAGAACCACAAACTGAGATTACCTGAGCCCCAACCAAAAACAGACCATCCAAAGGAAATGCCCAGCATTCCAACCACTGTAGATAGAATCACCTGCCAGCACACCCTCAGCAGGACAACCCTAGACAAATGTCAGCCAATCAGGGGTCCTGAACCTCAGAAACCCCTCACTCCCACATTTACTACTATAAAAAAAACCCAATTCTAACTGGGCTTGGGGCTGTCCGTTTATTCCAATACGTTGGACACGCGGAGAGACCGAGTTTGCAAACGTGCGTAAAATAAAGGCTCTTTGCTTTTACATACGGGACTGGGACTCGGTCTCCTTGTTGGCTTTTGTGGGGGGCTTTGCGGATTAACAGTGGCAAAGGCCTTTACACAGTGAGCCATCTCATTGGCCCAAGCATTTGTTGTCATTTGTCTTCTTGATGACTGCTGGTTTGGCGGGGCGGGGGGGTGAGATGGATCTCAGTGTAGTTTTGTTTAACATCTCTCTGATGGGACGTTGAACAGATGCTGATGTATGTACCGGACATTTGTAGTTCACCATTTGAGAGTAGTCTGCTCGTTTTGTTAGCTTATTTACTGAGTTGGGGTGTTCGATTTTTCGTGTGTTCGAATCCTCTGCCGTCTGTCTAGCTAGCAAAGACCTCCTCCCATGCTGTAGACTCTCTCTTCGCTCTGTCTCGTTTCTCTGTGTGGGTATCCTTCATTTCAAGCATTCCCATTTGTCAATTGTTAATGCTGTTTCCTTCGTGCCTCGGGTCCTGTTCAGAAAGCCCTCGCCCGTGCTAATATACTGAAGCGTTTTCTCTGTTGCCTCCTCCAGCAGTTCAGTTTCTAGTCTAACATTAAGGTCTTTGAACCATTTGGAGTTGATTTTCATAGAGGCTGAGGTATAGGCAGTTAGACTCAGACAACATTGGTGTACCCAGTTTTGCTACCCACATTTATTGAAGAGGCTATCACATCTCCACTCTACATTTTTAGTATCCTTGTTAAGAACCAGGTGGCTCCAGAGGCAGGTGGATCTCTGCAAGTCTGAAGACAGCCTGGTCTACAGAGTGAATTCCAAGATAGGCGCCAAAGCTATACAGAGAAACCCTGTCTCAAAAAAAAGCCAAAAAATTAAATTAAATTAAATTTAAGAATTGGTTGGGTTTATACCCAGGCCCTCTGTTCTCTTCCATTGATCTATGTGTCTATTTTTATGCCAGTACAGTGCTGTTTTTCTCACTATGGCTCTGTAGAACAACTTGAAGCCCGGTAAATAGGCCTGGCACTATGGAAATCAATAGGGAGGCCCTCCCAATAGATCTACCCGCTGTGCCACACCTTTGTCTTTACCCGAAAGACTCCAAGTCAGCAGAGTGAGGAGATGTTTGCACATCAGTGTGTATTGCAGTGCTACTGACAATAGCTAAGTTACAGAGCCAACCTAGGCAACCATCAACAGAGGAGCAGACGGACAAAATGTGGTTTAACTACACAATAGAATTTTTCTCAACCATTAAGAAGAATAGGGTTATGTTGTTTTTACGAAAAAAAATGGATACAAGTGAAGATAGTCATAGTAAATTAATTGTCAGTCTCACACAAACACCGCATTTTTTGGCATTTGTGGCCTAAAGCTTATGGGTACATAAAGTCATATATGTATAGCTGATATGAAAGTAAAAGTGGAACCGTGTAAATGAACAACATTGGGGGAGACTGGGAGGAGCATATTGCAGGAAGGTGAGGAACTACTCAGGGTACGTTATATAATTATCTAATTATATGCTTACATGAAAATAGACTTATGTAACCCTGTAATGAAAAGAGAAGCCTTGGCAAGAATCAAGTTCTCAACTAGGTTTTGCCTCCGAGGGTGAGCAGGTGTGTGTCCACCTGCCTAGCAGAGGAAGAAGTCAGGCAGAGGGCACAGCGTGGCAAGGTCAGGAAGGGTCTGGTAGGGGCTGCCAATGGCTTAGAGGCCACGCAGAAGCAGTGAGGGGAGGGAGGGAAGCCTGAGATGCTGTCTAGATGAGCAGGGCCGCACCATCGGAAAGCCAGCCACTGTGATGGAGACACAGCCTTGGGTGTCGGTGAGGGCAAATCTGGGAGGTTGAACTGAAGACAGAAGACCCCACTCTGGATAGAACAGCAGGGTCTCCCGGGCCGGGGTTCCAGCCTGAGTAAAAATGGAGCTGAGCATGGGTATCCACTCTCCCAACTGTGAAGGCAACGTGTCCACCCCAGCCACCACAGCTCCCCTGCAATGATGACCCGGCTCTCAAACCTGAGCCAAAATAAACCCTGAAGTTGCTTTTTATTAGGGAACAACAAAACAACAGAAAAAGTAATTAATACAGCAGCTAAAGACCTCCTGTCTCCTGAGAAGCAGGGACTATTCCAGCATGCCCACATCCCATCTGCATGTGTGCGTGTGCGTGCCCGTGTGTGTGTGTATGTGTGTGTGCATGTGCCCGTTTGTGTGTGTGTGTGCATGTGCCCGTGTGTGTGTGTGCATGTGTGCCCGTGTGTGTGTGCGTGTGTGCCTGTGTGTATGTGTGTGTACATGTGCCCGTGTGTGTGTGTGTGCATGTGTGCCCGTGTGTGTGTGCGTGTGTGCCTGTGTATATGTGTGTGTGTGCATGTGCCCGTGTGTGTGTGTGCGCACCCGTGTGTATGTGTGTGCCTGTACTGCCAGGAACCTAGCACTACTCTTTGAGTTAAGCACTGTTGCCCCAGACAACTTCAATTATTTATTTATTTTGTGAGTTTTTGCTTTGTTTGCCCTTGCTTGTTAAGACACAGCCTCATAAAGCTCAGGCTAGCCTCAGCCTCCCAGGCTTCTTGCCTCAGCCTCCCTGGTACAGGGAATCCATCTTTCACCATTATGGCCAGCCCCAAACCAATTACCTTTAACATAGATAGAGTCAAAACACCCCCACACATTAAATAATTAATAAATGTCAATGAGTGACTAAAGGGATACTTTGTGTCATTAGTGGAAAAATCAATACCCCTTGCCATAAATAAAACAAATGCAAAAAACCTCAAGATATCTATTTGGTGGTGGAGAGATGGTGCAGCGGCTAGGGCAGGCCCAGTTATCGCAGAGGAGCAGGGTTAGGTTCCCGGCACCCATGCAACAGGTCACATCTGTAACTCTGGCTACAGGGAATCTGCTGCCTCTGACTCCTCAGACACCTGCCCCACAAGCACATACCCACATGCAGACACACACATGCCTGACCCTAGTAAAAAATGATAAAAACGAAACATCAAGCCTGAGGGGTACTAACGTTGGTTGTTGGGGGCCCTTGTCTCATCCTTTCAGGTCTCAGCGCTCTCGTACGTAAAACGTGGCAGTGGTAGGTGGGACCTGCCTCTTTGGGTTGCACAGGTAGATGAGAGAATGCAGACCATGTCTGCTGACATGACTTGGCAAGTTCCCAACAGCAGGAAGCCAACTCCGTGGGCTGACCCTTCTGGTTACCTCTCCAAACTCTGACTTCCTCTCGCTTGGGTTGGAAAAGGCTGGTGGGAGGGGCAAACCAGGCAGCACACCCTCACCCCACCCCACGAACAGCAGTGGAGTCCCGCAGGGCCTGCCCTGCCGTGTACTGGAGACAGGAGCGGGGAGGAGCAGACACGAAGCTGGCATGGAGATTCTCATGAGGGTGACGACGGGGCTCTTCAGGAGGCAGAACACAGGGGCCACTGATCATCAACCATGACATGTATGATTTTGCACCTCAATCTGGGAAAGTCAGTACTCATCAGAGAGGGGCTGGCTTATCGGGAGTGTGTGGACGCTGGCCTTCCACCAGCTTCAGGGCCCTGGCAGGTGGGGGCTGAGTTTGCACGAGATGGGTGTGGATAGCCAGGGTTGATCAGTGGCAGAAAAGCCAGGTCTAGGTGCCGCTGACCCTCCCGCTGACCCTCCGTTGATCCCCTGCTCATTGCTTAGGCCTCATCGCTGCTGCTGACACTCCAGGAAGCAGCCTGGACTGGGGCCCTTTTGAGGCCATGGCCATCCCTAAGCTTATCCACCTTTGTCCCATGCATTCTCATTGAAACCTTTAGGGGCTGTATGCTACTTTTTCTGTCACCTTGACACAGACTCGGGGTCACACAAGAAGAGGGAAGCTGAGCTGAGAAAATTCTTCCATAAGAGTGGCCTGTAAGCAAGCCTGTGGGGGCATTTTCTCAATTAATAATTTATGTAAGCGGGGCCCCTGCTCACGATGGGTGAAGTCACGCATAGGCATGTGGTTGAGGGGGTATAAGGAGAATGGCTGGATATGAATCTGGGGAGCAAGGCGGGAAGCAGCATTCCTCCATGGTCTCTGCTTGAGTCTCTGCCCTGACTTCTCAGTGATGAACTGTGACCTGGAAGGGTTAGATAAAATAGACCCTTTCTTCTCCAAGTCATTTTGATCACAGTGTGCATCTCAGCGATAGAAAACCAGCTAGAACGGGCTGGAATTGCCAGAAATGGAACGATGATGGCCCCAAATAATTTATAGAGACAAAACCTGAAAATCCTTCCCTTTGAAGCCCTAAGGTCCCCGGCTACTACTCACAGCCCTGATCCTTCCTGGGGCCCTAAACTCCCTCTGCCAGGTCTTTGATGGGATTTGGAATCCGATGGCCTTAGATGTCATCTGCCCAGCAGAAGTCCCAGTCAAGGCTACTCTGGGGAGCCCTTGTGACCCCAGGATCTCAAGGGAAGTGTCTCTTGCTCCAAGGGAGCCCAGCAGGACCCCACCCAGAAGGGCCTCTCAGCGAGCTGGCAGAAGCGCGCCGATGACGGCACAGTTATTCTTCCTTTGGTCGCCAGGCGTCGCTACAGGCCTGGAAATGGAGGCCCCAGCCAGGCGTGTCTACTACCCTGGGGAGTGGCCCCGAAATTGTTGAAGCTCCTGGACAGGCCTGGCAGGTGACAAAACTCGGTCTGTAGAAGGAGCTGCCACGTGGGGTTCTGGCAACAATGTTCAGCGGGGGCTCAAAGAATCTCGAGTCCCTGAATTTGGGCTGGTGTGGCTGCAACCCACGAGGCAAATCTGATTGCCCTGGGGACTGGAGAGTTTGCGGGCCCTGGGAGCCCCGTGTCCCCTCCGTGTAAAAGAAGTAAAACTCCACACCACAGGTGACCCATTTCACAATGATGAGCCTGAGGCTGTGTGCGCCCCCAAGATGTACGACCTGCATCCATCCATCCGTCCACCGTCTTCCCTACAACCTGCCACCGACAGCGTGACCTCCCTCATGAGCTCTAGCATGGCAGTGACACCTGGAAATCTGCTTGGCTAACAAATCAAAGTATTCCAATAGCTAGCACTCATTAAACACTTACTGTCTTCCCGACATAGTTATTATCACCATGAAGAGCACAGAGGTAAATAACCTGCTCAAGATGGTTAACAAATCCAGGCTAAGGACCGGGCGATCTGTCTTCGGAGCTCAGGTGCACAGCACCCGACCTCATTCATACCATTTGGGGGGCATGTAGGGCACAGGAGTTCATGTAACCTAAGCTGACCTGAAACTAGACATACATCTGAGTATGATCTCGAACTTTCGATCCTCCTGCCTTCACCTCCTAAGTGATGGCCATTCATTTTTCAGTCTGTGAGGAGCACTAGGTAGGCACTGCGCCGCAGCGGGCGGCAAGGGGGCCGTGCCTTTCCCAGACTTCCCACCAGGTGGCGCGCCGACGCCACGAGCATCCTCGCACCACACCCGCGCTCAGTATCTCCATCGCCCCCTGTAATGGTCTTGTTAACCACAGTGACTTGGGTCCAGCCGACAGGTGGCTGAGGGGGTTGCCACTGACCTGGTGCCAGGTGCTGGCTCCTTGCCAGATGCCTGTTTTCTCCTCTTTGCTCTTCACCTCCCAAGATGCTGAAATGCAACAGGAAGCAGCCCAGCGCTCCTTTTGTTCCGTTTACAAAGCACATCCAGCTACATCCAGACAAAGACCCTGGGAGTGAGAGAGGCTAAAAGCGCTTCACATCCTCAAGAAACTGATCTAGGGAGAGGAGAGACCAACCAAGATGGCGAGGGGTGGTGGGTCTCAGAGCAGCACACCTAACCAGAGCAAATAGACTATGCTTTTCCCAGGAAAATGTTCCTTTGGATGGTGAAGGTTTGTGAAGCACTCGAGGTACCCCGACCCCCGCCATCCCACCCCCCTTGGAGCCTAAGCAATGCACTTTAGCAGTCTCCCTCAGGGTATTCCAAGTCGAAGGTCCTCTGAGATCTCTCTCTTTTCTCATTACTCTCTACACAACAGCCTCTGAGCCCCACTGTGGCCCTTCCCTGCCACTCTGCCCTTTGTCGGCAATTCCTGCTGTCACCCTGGTGAGTCTCCGGGCTCACACACTGGTTTGCTTTGGGCAGTCTGACCTCAGCTGTCATCCATTTTCCCAGTACCTGAGTCCCAATACCCACAGGCACTTCCCGCACCTGTGTTCCCTAGGCCACAGAGCTGGGGGTCAACTCTGACCCTTTACCTTCTGCCAGTGAGTTGACCTCCTCCTCCTTAGATACTTTTCAGAGCCACCATCTCCTGTCCCACTATCCCTTTCCTCACATTTCTATCCCTCTGGCCTAACTCAGGCTACCATCACCTCCTGGATCACCCTGGCTCCCAGATCACCCAGCTCTCAGCTCCACCACTCACAAAGACCAGGATGCTCTTTGGGATGCTGTCTCCAGAGCGCAAAGCCTACATGAGGAATCTTGAGCCACGCACTGAGACCCCAGAGTTCTGCGCTCTCACACCCCTGCCACAATCTGCCCCCCTTCCCTTGGGTCCCTCTTCCTGTCTTCCACACACTAGCCTTCTCCAGCTCCTCCCTCCTTAAGGCTTCCTAGGCTCAGGAGAGTAACCCTCCATCCCTTTGCCTAGAAGGCCCTACCCCAAACCCCTGACAGTCTCAGGCCCTGCCACCCTTTGGATGACAGGTGAATCAGGACCCTTCTCCCTTCCTGTCTCTCGGAACCTGTCTTCCCTCAATGCTAGGTGCTGGCATCTCAGAGCCAGGGCCTTCCCTTCTTGTGTCTTCCATGTCTTCCTGCCAGCTCACATTCTCCATACCAATGAGAACTACCGTCTCCTGTCCAGAGCCATACTGCATACCAGCCAGGGCCCGACATAAAAGTAGACACTTGAGAAGTATCCATGGAACAAATGACTCCTGGGCTGTCTTTCATCTGTGGCTTTTCCTCGACCTGCTTCATCTGCCTAGAAGGTTCTTTTCTCCCCCTACCGCTGCACACATTGTTTCCCCCCCATCTCTCTGGGATCCATGTCGGCCCCCTATTTAAGTTTGGCTTTCCCCCCTGGGCTTCCCTAATGCCCGAAACGAAACTTTCTATCCTAACTCTTTAAAATGCAAATTGCCTTCTAAACGGGGGAGATTATTAATGATTATGAGCTAGCCTCTTCTCTCCCTCACACCACTCCAGACACTGTGTGTCTGCCTTTCAAACATTGGCTGAGCACAGACCAGGGGCCAGTGTCCTGTTTTCCTGGGGCTGCACTGGGGAGGCAAGGGGGAAACAAAGGAGACCAGACTCATCGCAGGGAAGAGCATAAGGAGGTGACGAGCAAATGCTGGGCCAGGAGCATTTGGGTGCAGAGGGGGCTGGGCCTGGCAGGCCTTGGGCACTCAGCCTCTCTCCCTTTGTTGAGTACCTGCTATGTGCAAGGCATGCTATGGCAAGGACCTGGGGCACAGGGAGATGTAGCCCTGAGTGACAGATACACCTTGGGAATCACCACTACGCCACCACCACGGTGCTTGGTTCAGAGGGCACTGTGTCTGTGGCCTGTCTTTCCACTCTTTGCTGATGCCCTCAAGGGTCACCTTTCTCCTTTCCTTGCATTCCCAGCATTCCTTTGTTCTTTTGTGCTGTGGATCATCCCCTCCTTTCCAACACTCCCCATAACAGAGTTTTTCTTTATCTCTCTCCTTTTAGATGGGGTTTTACGTAGACCAGGCTGGCCACAAACTCATAAAGATCCACCTGCCTTGTCCTCCCAAGTGCTGGGATCAAAGGCATGCACCATGACACCCAGTCTTCCTTCCTACCTCAGATATGGTCTTGGGTAACCCCGGGCTGACTTCAAAATCACTGTGTAGGGGTTGGAGAGATGGCTCAGTGGTTAAGAGCAATGACTGAGCTAGGCGGGGTGACTTCTGCCTTGAATTCCAAGGCAGGAGGATCTCTGAGGGTCTGAGGCTAGCCTCATCTACCTAGCCATATCCAGGTCAGCCATAGCTACATTGTGAGGCCTTGTTGTAAAAAAAACCAAACCAAACAAAACAAAACCAGCAAAAAGAAGAGCACCAGTTGCTCTTCCAGAGGATCCAAGATCGATTCCTAGCGCCCACACATCAGCCTACAACCAACCGTCTGTCATTCCAGTTTTAGAGGATCTAATGCCCACTTCTGGCCTCTACAGGCACCAGGCAAGCAGGTAGTGCACAGATATATGTGCAGGCAAACATTAAGAACAAAACAAAATTTAAAATAAAAAAATCCTTCAAAATCACTATGTAGCTGGATGGTGGTGGTGCACATCTTTAATCCCAGCACTCAGGAGGCAGAGGCAGGTGGATCTCTGTGAGTTCGAGACCAGCCTGGTCTACAAGAGCTGGTTCTAGGACAGGCACAAAAGCTACAAAGAAACCCTGTCTCGAAAAACAAAAACAAACAAAAAAAATCACTATGTAGCTGAGGATAGCCTTGAACATCTGATCTTCTGCCTCCACTTCCTAAATGCTGGAATTACAGGTGTGTACCGCCATGCCTTGTTTATGGGGTGCTAGAGATGAAACCCGGGGCTTTATGTATGTTAGGCAAGCAATCTACCAACAGAGCTGCATCCGTATTTTCAAAAGGCTGGAGGCTACCTGGTTGGGGGCTAAAAGCTTGTAAGGATACAGGGCCTTCATAGTGGAGGCTGTCACTCTGCCCCTCTGCGTGGCACATCCAGGTGAGAGAGTTCCTGCTCCTTCAGCCTCCAGAAAGGGCCTCATGGCCCACTTTGCTCCTGACTGCCTGTGCTGCCCAAGAGCACCTGGGAATTTTCTTCCTTCGCTAACTTTTTAAATGTCAGACTGCCCAGGACTCCTCCTCTTGTGCCTACATCTTCCCCAGCCCCCTCCACACCCCAGGGCAGACTTTCTGGTGCCCCTGAATGACCAACAGTAGTATAGAGATACGTCATCGCCACAGCTGAATTCCTCCACGACATCCTGCTCCACACCAGAGATTTACCTCCCCACCCCCGTCTGTCACACAGCCTGTCACACAAAGCAGGACACTGACTGGCACCCTCACCCCTCCCTGCATCTGGCAACAGCCAAAGCCTGACTGGTTTTGTTCTTCAGGTTTGCCAGCTGCTGATGTCTTCAGGCCCCCAACCCGATCTTCTAATTGCTTCCCTTCCCCCTCCTCTTTCCAGTGAACTCTTCGAAAGATGCCCAAAATGCAAGCTGGACTGGAACCAGTACCTTAAAACCCTCCTGAGGTTCCCCACAAACATGGGTCCAGACCCCTTCAGCTGACACATAAGCCCCCAATGGCTGGTCCCTGCCTCTGGTCTTCCCCCTGGGAGAGGCACTCCCAGAACAGAGAGATGCTGCCATTTCTAGCTTCCCACACCCCCTGCAAGGACTAGCCCTTGCCAGACCTACTCCTCCTGACCTCTTAGATGGGAAGGTCAGTCCTGACCTTGTCCCTCCCCCGCCTTTCTGGGTGCGTCCTCAAGGCTTTCTGGAAACTGTGCCATCACACTCACTGCAGAGACTTATAATGATGGATTTTCACACACAGAGAGGGGAGATCCTTGAGGGCAGGGACTCTGCTCCATTCATCTCTGGAGCCCAGGCCCTGGCCTGGTGCCTGGTACCGAGGACAGGCCCCACCAGTGGCTGATAGATGAAGGCAGAGAAGAAACTTGGAGGAAGTGGGAGCCAGGAGTGACCAAGAGGGAAGCGAGGGCAAGCCTGGCAGGAAGAATAGCCCGAGCAAATGTGTGGGCAGTGCAAAAGCAAACCCTTCCATTTACTGCACTCCCACGATGCCTGCTAGCCGTGGGACTTGCACTGGGTTTACACATCATGTCTTCTCTCCTTCCCTAAATGACAGATCTGAAAACTGACATCAGAGCCTGGAAGTAACCTACCCAAGGTCACACAGCGCATAGGGGTCTCCGGTGAAATCTAAGCCTGTCTGGCCCGAGAACAGTACTCCTTCTGCTGGGCCACGCTGCTCTCCTGGGAGCAGGACTTGGAATGGGCAAGGAGTGGGCCCAGTTACACCTCTGCCTAGCTGAGAGCAGGAACAAGCTGCCCACGCTCTGACCAACAGCGTCTTCCTCCCAGCTGGACCAGAGGCTCCAAGGCCACACAAAAATTTACCTGCTTCTTCCTCCCCCCGTGGCTTTGGGAATCTTTGTGCACACACCACATACGCGCGCGCGCNACACACACACACACACACACACACACACACACACACACACCGGAAAGGCCCAGGGCATCCAGGAGACAGGGGCTCATCCAGGCTAGCTCCTTCTGCAGTCTCTCTCTCTTTGCACTTGGCCCAGGCCGATATTAAGATTCATCTGCATTCCTCGCACAACGCCCTGGCAGATGGTGGGGGAGGAGGCTGGGTGTGAGCTGGGGGCTGCAGCCAGGGACCACACTGGATCTCAGAGGGCCACAGAAAAGAGTGCAGAGAGCCTTCCACAGGCCCGGCCTAGACTGGGGCCACTCCAAATGCCTCCAAGGGATCCAAGGATGCGACCTTTTGCTTTTTGTTTTTCAAGACTGAAGGAGTTCTAGAGAGCTAGGAAGAGGTCTAGCTATTATCAGTGGGAGTGATGGAGGTGGTCCTGCACCTTTGGGAATCTCTTGTCCAGGTCAGTCCTTCTTGCCCTAGAGATCTGAAGAGACCAGGGCAACCTGGGACCCCATTGGGATGGGCCCTCCTCAGCCTGATGAGCTCCTGTGTAGTAGGGAATGGGTAAGAAAGAATGAAAGGACAGCCTCCAAGAGGCCTTATTCATCCCATTTAATGCCCTGCTTCTCAGGAGGCAAACCCTTACCCTAACCCCAGAATCCAGCCTGGCCACTAGTGGTCTCTTCTGGCCAGCGCCTCAACCAAACGCTTCACAGTAATTGCTCCGAGGTCCTTAGATCTTCTAGGAAAAAGAACGGCCGTGCTAAGAAAAGGGGTGCGAGCTAGACACTTAGAAGAACTTCCCTCAGCACCCTCATCAAGTCTTGCAGGAACCAGCCTCTGTGGCCCGCTGTTGATATCCTTAGACCCTTAAAATGGGTTTGGGCAGAATTGTCTTTCCAAATTCCAGGACTCCTAAGGGTGGGGATAGGTAGGGCGACAGAACCCCGATGCCCGCTACAGAATATGAGGCGCGCTGCCAGAGGGCGGAAAAGCTGGTGTCCCCATAGGCGGTCTTCCAGTTCCTCGCCTCCTCTCCCAGAGCTCCTCCGCCCGCCTCCTGTCCCCTACGCTGGAAAGTCGGCGTCCCAGGTCCCCTGGCTGCGGGCCGGCAGGGGAGGAGTTAACTCCG
>LOJH01056516.1:0-11692 GCA_001685095.1 Ellobius talpinus | reverse complement strand
AGGAAGCCTGATGGTTGAGGACTGACATATATGCTAAATCTTTCTGGCTGTCCTTAGCTCTGTCAAAGTCCCCAACAGCCTACCAGTTCCAGAGAAGACAGAAGGTAGTGACTATGGTACAGATGGAGAGGGACTCTAGGGGCGAGGTTAGGCCAAAAGTGAGCAGTGTGGCAGCTCAGAAGTCATGGGATGCTCGGTCACACTCAGAAAGCACCCCTTAATCCACCCCTCCTTACCCTTGCATTACAACCCCATCCCTCACAGCGTCTAAACAGAAAGGCCTGGGAAAGCAGGTAGGGGGACGCTAGGGTAGTACAGAAATCCCTGTTCTGTGCTCAGATCTCTCTATCTGGCCATCTTCAGCAAGAGGCCCTGGGGCTGCTCCACACTCAGGGCAACATGTCCATCTCTCAGAAGCCCTCCACTGGCCCCACAATCTATTTTTCCAGCCATGTTCCAAATCATCCCAAGCCTCATGACTCCAGTATGGTTCTGTGTGATGAGGAACATACTGCTTACTGCTGGGACCAATTCTTTCCCTTTGAAAATGGGCAGGCCCCTGGGCCACAAGTAAATTCCTTGCTTGGCTCCATGGATGAGATCTGGCAGGTGTCCTTCAGCTTCTGGAATACGGCTACTCCTCACCCTTCTTCCTGGTACTGTTGTTGAAGCCAGCTAGCTGCACCTCATGGCATAGCTTCTGTATCTGTTACAGGCATCTCCATATCTCATGGGTTCATGTGCCTCTTCCTTCTCCTTTCTAGCCAGGTTCACAAGACTCACAGACTCACAAGAAGGGCTTGGGAACCCTTTGAATCAGGTTGCTAATGTCTGAAAGGAAATGAGAACTCCCTATACCTTTATATGTAACTATTCTTAAGGTTTATAAGTTAGCGATAGGTGTCGGAGCACAATAATCACCAAGTTCTTTTATTGTTCCCAACCAACTAAAGCCCTTAGTGCTTCTCGCCTGTATTTGTGGGTGCTCTTCCGTGTTCCTTGACTTCCCATTTGGTGGAGGAACCTGATCTTGATCCTCATGGTTCCCTGTGTCTTTTATTCTTCCTCCAGATCATTGGCTGCTTTGGTCCAGGAGGGAGGAGGGAGCAGAAATGGGGAACAGGGTTTTAGACAGCTGTGGGTGTGACAGAGAGAGACCTCAGGGAGACAGACTTCAGTGAATCAGCTCAACTTATTCCAGAGTATAAGGAATATATAGGATTGGGGAGCCTGGGGACAAACCCTAATTTGCATTACAGGGCATGGTCTTATCATAAGGCTCCTAGCAAGGTCTTAGTTATATGTGCAGTAGGGGAAACTTCTAGCAGGAATTTGTGCCAAGGGTCAAGCTAAAGATAAATCATGCATCTGCCTTAGGGACAACTTTCAGAAAAGGTCAGTCCTCCCTGAGTCCAGGGACATTCTCCAGACAAGGACAGGTAGAGAGCAGGAAGTTTCTCTGGGGAGGGAGGGAGTCTCCCTGTCATCAAGCTTTTGGAAAAATCTGCCAGGCCATGATAGACTGTGTCCTCTTACAGCACACCACGCCCATCTGTGCTCTATAAGCTACCATACAGTTCAAGAACCCAGCATGGGGCTGGAGATTGAAACACACAAAGAATCACAGATAGAGACACGGGTCATCCTTGAAACAGAAACGCCCCTTTATTGTGTACCAGAGCCGCTTATATAGAGATCCTTAACTGATAGCCACACCCCAGCCAAACACACCAGAAACCACTCCCCTGCCATCAGGAACTCCGGAGGGTCTAGTGCTCAGAGCAGCTGCAAGCTGTG
Organism: Ellobius talpinus; assembly: GCA_001685095.1. Classification (NCBI taxonomy): domain Eukaryota; kingdom Metazoa; phylum Chordata; class Mammalia; order Rodentia; family Cricetidae; genus Ellobius; species Ellobius talpinus. Next base: position 9,895 of record LOJH01056516.1, on the reverse strand, counting down.
TCAGAGCAGAGGAAAACAAGTTGTTTACAAGAAATTCAGGATCTGGGGGTTCACAGCTCCCAACATCCTCTGATCAGCCAGCAAGGCCTTCCAACAGTTCCCTTCTCACTGGGGTACAGTAGTGGCTATGAAGCCACCTGCCAAGCACTGCTCTCATGATGTGCCACAGCAGATGTCCCTTAAAGTGTTCCTCTTACCCACCACTGTCAAGGCCACTGGGCTTACTAATCCGTCAGCAGAGGCAGTTCCACAAGAGCACTCTGCCAATCCCAGGTGCAAGGTCTCCTAGGGACAGTAGGGTGTCTGAAGTTCTGTGCCCAACTTAACATTACTAACAGGTGCATATGGACCAGGTACTGTGGAAATATTCAAAGAGTAAAAAAAAAACTTCTGACAACAAAATTGTGTAGTCTAGTAGTCTAGAATTAGAACCAGAAATGTGGCTCAGTCAGTGAAGTACTTGCACAAGGCACATCAAGCCCTGGTTCAATCCCTAGACACTTAGATCTGTCAATGGAGAGGTAAAAGCAGAGGTTCAGAAGTTCAAGGACACCCTTGGCTATGTAAGGAGGTAGAGACCAGCTTGGGTTATATGAGAACATGTCTCAAAATAATAAGGATAAATATATGACCCTGACGGGGTATAAGCACAATATACAGAAATGGAATTATCTGTCTTACAAAGAAGGCATGTGTACAAGGAAAGGCCTTTCGATTCATCCTCTTCCAAGATGCAACAGGGGCCTGTCTACTTGACTACCTCTGTGGATCCCACCCTGGTGGAGATACAATGCTTTCTCTTATGGTCCCCTTGTCCTTTCTTTTCTTTGTTCTTGTGGCAAACTTGGGATTCTGGTGGCCCCAGGCCACCAGAACCTGCTGCTCTTCTGTGGAAACACCATTCTCACAGCATTTGGAGTAACTCCAAAGTCCAGACTCCTATGAGCTATGGAGAAAAGGAATGGCGTGGTCTATACCTGTCCATCACCACACACACACTGAAAAGGAATGGCGTGGCCTTGCCTGCCATCACCACAAACACTGAAAAGGAATGACGTGGCCTATACATGCCCATCACCACACACACTGTCCTCTCCTGGTTCCAGCTACAGAGAGCTCCTGACATCGCTGCCTTGTGCCTGGGAGCTTCTCAACTCCAGACAGCAAGAAAATGGATCTTCATAGAGGCCTATTCTGCAGGCCTACTCTCAAGAGTCTCTCTCTCTCTCTCTCTCTCTCTCTCTCGTAGCCTTTACCAGTCTTCAAGGATCTCAGAACACCCGTATGCATTTGACTCTGAAGGAGACAGTGAGCCTTGCTCTTGACCCAGTCCCTCCCACCTACCCACAGGCCTGCATGCATTTCTGTAGCTGGCCCAGGAGGAGAAAGCAGTCCAGTCCCCATCAGGCCGTGGGAAAGGATGGGCTGTGGTGTAAGCAGAGCCATCCAAGGGAGCCTCATGTGGCCTACTTGTAGAAGAAATTAGGCCAGCCTGTCTAGAATGGAGCACACAACCCAGCTGGGGCAGTTTTGTGCTTGGCGGGTAGGCCAGGGGTTCCCTGTGTAGCCTAGGCTGGTCTCAAAGCTGAGATCCTCCTGCCTAAGCTTCCCAAGTGGTAGAATTTACAAGTGCACACTACCAAGTCCAGCATTTTTATAATCTTTCAAGTTTTTTGTTTTCATTTTTATTGCATTTGTTTAGTGTGTGTGTGTGTGTGAGAGAGAGAGAGAGAGAGAGAGAGAAAGAGAAAGAGAGAGAGACTTGCACACGTACATGCCATGGCTCAAGTGTGAAAGTCAGAGGACAGTGTTTGAGAGTTTGTTCTCTCCCTCCACCCTATACATCCCAAGAATTGAACTCAGGTCATCAGACTCGGCAGCCAGGTACCTTTACCCAGGGAGCCATCTCTCAGGTCACATCTTTTAAGTTTTTTAATCCTTTTTTTTTCTTCAGTGAAGGCAACTTAAGTGTAGCTGAGGTAGAAGAGAAAGTTTATGTCCATTGCTGGCTCAAACTTCACTGACCTCGAGTTTTGAAACAACAGAAAACATGGCCTTGCTGTTATCACAGGACTCAAGGAAGGGTTGTGAGCGGGTGTGTTACAAAGCACCGCTTCATTCCCAAGAAGAGACCCCGGGGCCTCTGCAGAGCATCCTGTTATTTAAGTTTCTCGTCAAGACACTTAATCGAACTTAAAATGTTGTGGACGGGCGTGACAGTTCTGCTGACTTGGACATCTTTTATCCCAGAGATCCCGTCTGAGCAGGCTTGACTGGAAGGTCCAGCCTGACCCTGACTGCCCCTTCCCCAACCCTGAAACACTCTCCGTGGCAGTGAAGATGTTTATCTTTTATGTAAATCAGACCCTGCCTGCCCAGATTGGCAGTTATGTAGCCTGACACCCTCTGTAAAAATGGAAATAATTGGGCTGTCTATAGTCATTATTATGCAATTTCTGCCATTTCTTTTTTGTTCCTGTCAGTAGTAGTAAGTTTTCGATTTTTCTTCAGGACAGACTCCTCAAATACCAGAATCTTTGTTCTGCCGGCACCTTTGCTCTGCCAGTATCTTTGCTGATCACCAACCTAAACGATGTCTTACATTAGGGATTATTGGTTTCTCGTGGAAACAAGAAACTGCAGCTGTGGAAGCTAGCTGTGCATGGAGCTGGGGGCTCCAGCGACTACTCTCAAACAAACTGCTCCCAGGGCCTTGATCAGAATAACACATTCAAGAGAGACAGAGGAAGTGATGAGGGGGAGGCGGCACACCCCACTAGTGGTTGCTCCAACTGAATTAAGGACCTTGCCCCATACTCCCAAAGACCTGAATTTCTTAATGAGTAAGGAGTCTTGCATTCTTATCTGAATGTACCATGTGACCAGACACTGAGGTGCACCTGCTGAGAGCAAACGGGCCCATCCTGGCTTTACCTCAGTATGGAATTATGGGGTCTAGACTCTAAGGTCATGAAGCCATGCTTTCTTGGGAGCCTGTTTCATAGGGAGAGAAAAGACACCAGAGAAACTATTGTTTCAAGGCCGGGGGGGAGCACGGTATAACCATAGGAAGAGGAATGACTTGTAGAAAACACCAGAGGAGCTGAGGTCATACTTCAATATAGTTGCTGCTTTGATCATGACTGAGAGGGAGAGAGAGTCAAAGAGGGGAACTTTGGACCAGACAGCACCATTAGGCATGGCTCAAGGAAGAGGAATATTGCATATTAGCGCACAACTGGACTCTATAGATGTGTAATGTCACTGGGTAAATGAGGTGGGCATTTGGGGGATGTCCATTTTAATAAAAAGTAGAAGTAAAACTCAGACACCTCTGCTCCAAGCATCTGTCAATCAGAGCAAACTAGTCCATGGAGAAGAAGGGTAGCTGGGAAATCTTCTAGAAGTAACGATATCTGAAAACAGTTTTAAGGAATAAATAGAATTTTCCAGATGAGCAAGAAGTGGGGGAAGGACGGAAGAAGGCATAAGACCTGTAAAGGTGTCTAATCAGGTCCCAAAGAGCTCTTAGAATTCAAGGAAGCCATTGGGAGACTAAAGCATGCAGCACTGATGTCCAGGAGAACAAATTACCAAACACTATGTGACATGAAATAACACACCTTTGCTAACCGTCAACCCTGGAGGTCAAAGGTGCTTCAGCTTAAAGCATTGGCTGGTTTTGTTCCTCCCGGAGGCTGGAAAAGAAAATGGCTCCTTATCCCTTCTCGTTTCTAGAGATCACCTGTATCCCTAGCTCTCTGACCCGTCTCCTTCCTTTTCAAAACCAGCAGAAAAGCATTTCCATATCTTTCCAGCTTGTTTCTTCCACATTTAAAGCACACTCAAAAGTACATTGGGTCCAAATAGCTAGCCACTTTGTTTCCTTCTGTGACTCTAAGTGCCGGCCTTGGAGCAAATTACAGGCAGAGGGACTAGGAAATGGGTTTCAGGTGCTGTTACTCTGCATATGACAAATGCCGTGCAGGAGGTAGAGGGTGGTGGCACAGAGGAAAGTTGTCAGGAATAGATCCAGCATCCAAGGGAGGCTTGTGTGCCCATTTATATTGATTGTCCACCTGAAAGGGTCTAGAACCACACTCTGGGCATGGCTGTGTATAGGTTAGGCTGATGTCGAAAGACCCACCTGAAAATGTAGGCAGCACTGGGCTGGAGTCTCAAATAGACTAGAAAAGAGAAAGTGAGCTGAGGACTAGCATCCATTTCTCTCTTTCCTTCTTGACTGTGGATGCACCGCGAGCAGCTGCCTCCAGCGCCTATCGCCACGCCTTCCCTGTCATGACTGATTGGACTCTCAAACTGTGATTCAAAGTCAACACTTTCTCCCTCAAGAGGTTACTGTCAGGTGTTTTGTCAGAAGAGTGACATTAGCAGAGGCATTGGAGTTCTGGGGATTCTCCTTACGGGTGTGTTTCAGGTCACTACTACTACATAACAAGCCAACCCAAAGCTTGCTGTCTTTAGAACAATAAGATGCTTCCCCTGCTGGCCTCGCCTCACTCATTCTACTTCCAGTCAGAGGGTCAGCGAAGCTGGAAGAGCTGCATAACCGTGGGGACAACCACCACCACAGGACTGTGTCGATGGCTCCTGGGCTCTGTTCAGCTGGCCCAGCAGCCTTAGCTGGCATGCTCAGGGCAGGATCCCTGCAGCTTGGCTGTGGAACTGCAGGACCCTGGAGCCTGAACTCGTATGACAACAAGGCTAACCCGACTTCAAGGGGAAAGGAAATGGGTTGGCCCTGCTGCTGGGGGCTTTAAAGACATCTGGCTGGCTTTAAAGACAGTAGTGTTGCATTCTGACATTTGAGATTAGAGAGGCAAGGTGTTCCTGGTGACAGCAATACCCAAAACTCAGCCAAAGGGATGAACGGTCTGAGTGTGATAAGGACCGTCGATACCAAAGGGAGGAAGCTACAAGGCCAGGACACAGAACGCCCAATCCTGTGGCTACAGAGCAGAGATGGTGGCAAATAGAGAGGGCTGGCCTGTGGTCCAGATCACGATAGTACCAGCAGGCAAAGTCTGGGATGACCCCACCAATGGCATGTTTCTGTGTGAGCATGAGGACCATGACCACAGCACGTAGGTCCATCTCGTGAGCAAGGGACACTCAGTGCCCAGAGCCGCTTCCTCTCGTTCTTCAATCCCCAGCCACCAAATCTGCCTGTTCACTTGCCAGTCGTGTAATAAATTCACCATTTCTGACATCCAGACAGGGTGAGTAGATGCTTCAAGGCATATATTGTAACCCTCAGCTTCCGTGTTCTCCACGTTTGCTCAAGTCGGAAACGCAGCTAAGAGGTCCGGTCTACAGCTCCTGTTCCTGACTTCCTCGTCTCCTCGGATATTTATCTAAAGGCAAAAAGAGTGCTCGCACAGGTGAGCAGGATTTACGGCAGGGAAATGTATTAACTGTCAAAGGGAGAACATTTATCACTCCTATTATAAGTAACTAAAGATCAGAGAGCAGACGACGATCACTCAGGTGGTTGTAAGAACGCACTCAGCCTTGCGCGGGTAGCTGTGAATGAACTGGAGCCCGCTACAGGCAGAGAAGGATGAAACTGCTTGTTCTTAGGATTGCTTCCAGGATTGCGTGCGTGGGTGCGTGCGTGCGTGCGTAACTTGTGAGCACTGATTTGCTGGTACATTGGGAAGGCCTGACTTGGCCTCACTGACGGTAGCTTTGAGCGCTTGCGTTATTTTTGGATTGTTGTATACACAGAAAAAGAAATGTTTACTCTGAATGAAATAGTGCGGGTGTGAGGGAGCTCGGCAGTACTCACTGCAAACTCCACCTCCGCAGCCTCGTTCGCTGAGCAGTGAATCCCCACCCTGCCGGTTACTCCCCCTCGTCCATTATTTCCTCCTGTGACTGTCAATCAGTACGCTCTGATCTTAAGTCTGTTGCTGAGATTAGAACCCCTGCGGGTGTTATATCCACCTTTGACACCCAGTTGTTGCTTTTTCCTTTAAAATATATCATAAATATGTCCTAAAAATGAGGACAGTTTTTATAGTTAGAACCTGCCTTAGTCGGGGTTTCTATTTCGGTGGAGAGACATCATGACCACAGCAACTCTTAAAAAGGAAAACATTTAATTGACTCTGGTTTACAGTTTCAGAGGGTTAGTCCATTATCATCATGGCGGGAAGTATGGTGGTATGCAGGCAGTCATGGTACTAGAGAGGTAGCTTAAAGTTCTACATCTTGATCCACAGACAGCAGAAGGAGACTGTCACACTAGGCCTAGCTTGAGCATACATGAGACCTCAAAGCTCATAACCACAGTGACACACTTCCTCTAACAAGGCCACACCTCCTAATAGTGCTGCTCTCTGTGGGCCAAGCATTCACACACAGGAGTCTATGGGGGCATTTCTATCCAAACAACCACGGAGCCTAAATATGAAAGGTAAAGGGTTTGTGGCCACCTCAAAGGCGTATGTAAAAGCACCATGGGTGTTTATTTCACCCGAGTATTAATGATCCACAGGACGTGGAAGCTCCTCTTCCATGTCTGCTGTTAGAGTTAGTTTGCTGACTGACAAGAAAACCAATTCTCTATTTTTAACTGCTTATTTTACAGGTCCCTAAATTCAAGTATTCTTCCAAACCATTTGTCTTTCAAAACAATCAAATCTCCCAGCAAAGACTCAGATTGTCCTACCACTGAGAACATTCAAAGCAGTGTACCTCACTTTAATGAAGCCAGTGTACTGGCTCACCACCCCCCTCCTTGACAACATAACCAGGATATTGTCAAATAAGCATTATCCTTTTGGTTACTTTTTGAGTCGTTGGGTCAGGTCAGCAATTCCTTGTATTGTGTTGATTTTCTTCAGTTCTCGGTTGAGTTATCCTTGAATCAGCTCTTATAAAACCTGTTCTTTGGGGAGATCTCTGCCCATATTAACTTTGTGGGTTTACCTCTGAACTGGCTTCCTGCCTCACTCTGTTTGGAAGTCCTCTGAAAGCATCCATCTTCCTCGAAATGGAGTCACAGCCTATACCCAGAACTCAAACTCATCTACTCAGCTCTGTCACTGACTGGAGGAGATGGATGTTGCCATGATTCTCTCTGAACAGATGAAAATAATGAGGCCCAGAAAGTAAACCCCCACCCAGTGTCGGGGGTCAGGAAGGAGCAGCTAGGGTTCAGACTCACTCCATCTGAGGCACCACTGTTAACACACTTTGAGAATTAGGTCATATAATTCCTTTTTTCAATTTATTTGTCTCTCGTATGTTACATCCTGACCACAGTTTCCCCTCCCTCCTCTCCTCCTAGTCCTCCCCGCAACCTCCCCTCTCCCCCAGAAGCACCCCTCTGTTTCTCTTCAGAAAAGAGCAGGGTTCTCAGAGATATCAGCCAAACATGCCATAACAAGACACGGTAAGACCAGGTACAAGGCTAGGCGAGGCAACCCAGCAAGAAGAAAAGGTCCCTCAAGCAGGCAAAAGAGTCTAGAGACAGCCCTTCCTCCCACTGTTAGGAGTCCCACAAGGATACCAAGATACACAACTATAACATATATGTAGAAGGCCTAGATCAGGCCCATACAGGCCTCCTGTTGGTCATCAGTTCAGTCTCTGGGGTCACATAATTCTTGATCATGCGTCTGTCCTAGCCATTGGGTACGTTTAGCAATTTTAGCTCTAGTCTCTAACATAGGTGATATTCCCTAGGGGGAATACTGGAAAGTCGTCCATCCAATACCAAATTCGTGCTTCCAGCACACTGTTCACTGTTACTCAAGGAAATAAAAATATCATATTGTAGAATTATAAGACAGAATTTATGTTAAAGAGAACAATTGCAGGAGTCACCACACCTGACTGACCCTGACCATCAGGATTAGACATTTGTTTTTGTACCAAGATGTTTTCTAAAAAAAAAACACTCACACACAGCCAGATGGGGTACTGATGGCTGTTTTCAGCATCTTCGTACTACCCAAACCACAGGTCAAAGCCTAACCAAACATACATCTGCCCCTACCCTCAGACTGCACAGCTGCCTGTGACAAGCCGCTGTGGCTAGCAGACAGCGCTTCAGAACGGCTTCACCTTCGGGCAAGGCCTGGCTGTGAGAAGGCAGCCTCTGCCCTGGTGGGAACTCTGCACCGCTGTCTTTGCATCCAAAGGATGGCTCTCCTCAAGTGGCTTGAGTTCAGCTCGCCTGGCTCCCAGTTAGGTATAAGGCTCTTTCCTCCAGACATTCTTAAAGTCATTACCAACTCTCAAAATGACCATCTGACCAGTTTGCTCAGGTTAGACCTCCTGGAGGGGCCAGTGATGAGTCATTGAAATCTGACAGCATCCTGTAGGCTGCCCGCAGCCAGGCGATCACTTTCTGTTGTGTGGAGGGCCTGGTTCCAGAAAGCATGACCATAACATCAGTTTCTCTTCCTCTTTCTCTTGAAACTTTAATCTCTTGGTATGTTTGTGTGTTTTGTTTTGTTGAGACATGATATTGATACGTAGCCCAAGCTAGAGTGGAACTTAAACACCTCCTCCCTCAGCCGACAAAAGCCAGGGTTAGGAGTGTGAGCCACTACGCTAGGTCTGCAACTATCTTTTAACCTCCCTGGTATTTCAGGAAGGTCTCACTTGCTTTGTCCTCCTGGTAGTGTCCGCCTTCACCCTATGTTCCAGATTCCTTGATGAAAACACTGAGGGGGGAGGAAATGCTTTTGTATAGCTAGCTTTGGCGAGCTCTCTTGAGAATACTTTGTTGTGTCAATCCGGATGGTCACTATAAATAGTAAATAACCGAATAATGCGTTCGTCTCATTAGCGTGTCATAATTCAAACCTGGATCTTCCTGCTCGCTCTCATGGGGCAGTTTTTCAGCCCATGCTTTGGTTCTCATCCAGGCCACCGTAGTAGTTATGAACTTGCATGGGACATGTCCATGCCAGACCCTGCATATTTTAAAGACTGTGGCAGGGAGAATGAGAGTATTTCATGGGCAGCCAAGGGCCAGGTGTCAAAGCTCAACCCTGTAAGCAACCAGGCTCACTAGCTGGTCAACACGCATGGCTGGGGGCTATGACTATGTGCCAGCAATGCCTGGACGGGTCTGCAGTTGGTAGATTATGTTTAGAGAAAACCAAGGAGAAAATAACACGTTCACCAGAATAAACCGTTCAGGCTCAAAATAACAGTGTGGTGTTTTTGTTCTAGCGTGAGATATAAAAGAAAGCTTGAGTTTCACTTCAAACTCCTTACCGGTGCTCAGGCACCTCCAAGGACATGGCTGAACAGAGGCGAACGGTTGTGAGCAGCCGTGGAAAGCCCCAGCCTCTCTAATGCGGCGTCTGCCCTCTTCTTCCAGAGCTTTATAAATGGACACCGACATGGACTATGAAAGACCCAACGTGGAAACCATCAAGTGCGTGGTTGTGGGTGACAACGCAGTGGGGAAGACTCGCCTGATCTGTGCCCGGGCGTGCAACACCACGCTGACCCAGTACCAGCTGCTGGCCACCCACGTGCCCACTGTGTGGGCCATTGACCAGTATCGTGTCTGCCAGGAGGTAAGGCACATAGGTTTAGCCTCGGCTACATAGCCGGCTCCAGGCCAGCCCGAACTGCTTGAGACCCTGCTTCAAGAACAAACAGAAGCTGGATCTGATAGTAGTTTGCGTGGCATGGTGGCCCAGGCCTCTAATCCCAGTGTGCAAGAAGCCAAGGCAGGAAGATGGGGAAATTTAAGGCTAACTTGGGCTAGAGATGGGAAAAAAGGAAGGATGGAACGAAGGAAGACAGGAAGGAAGGAAGGTATGAAGGAAGGAAGGAAGACAGGAAGAAAGAAAGGACTGGAGGAGGGGAGGAGTCCTGCGGAACCAATGATCTCTGAGTCAGT
>LOJH01056515.1:0-11693 GCA_001685095.1 Ellobius talpinus | reverse complement strand
TCTATCTATCTATCTATCTATCTATCTATCTATCTATCTATCTATCTTTTTTGCCTAGGAACCGTTTAATGAAAAAGGCATAGTGGGCTGGCCATGCTTGGGAGACAGGTGCAGGTGAATCTCTGTGAGTTGGAGACCAGCCTGGTACATCCAGAGTTCCAGGCCAGCCTGAGCTAAAGTGAGAGCCTGTCCAAATGATAGAAAAAGAAATGGAAAACTACGGTTGTTTCTGCTGCTTTCCCTCTGTCCATTAGCTTGCTTCGCTATACAAGAAAGTCACTTTAGCCACTGCATAGAGTTCCTCTGTCTAAGAAAATAAAGTTAGTCTCTCCATATACAGTTAACAGAGAGCCCTATTAACATCTCACTTAATCACAGGTTTCCTGGGAGGTAGAATTTTTATTAAGGTGAGTCAAAATTTTTATCATTGTTTAAAAAACAACAAAGACTAGAACTCAGATTTTATTCTGAGTCATGTTTTAAAAGACATTTCTATAGTATGTCATTAAGGTTTCTAATCATTAGTAGTTGCTTTCAATTGAGAAGGGGCAGGATTTCTTCTCCTGCTGTTTCATTAGAAGTCAGTGGAGTCTGTGGGCTGGTGAGATGCTCAGCAGCTCTCACCCACAAGCCTGGCAATCTGAGTGGGGTTCCCGGAGCCCTGGTAAAGGTTGAAGGAGAGACCTGACCCACGGAGCTGTCCTTTAACCTTACACACACACACACACACACACACACACACACACACACACACACCCCTGCGGCACGCACAAGACACGTGTGTCATAAACACAAAATTATTGTAAATAGATAAAGGGAAAGAAAAGGGATTAGTTAGCTGCTCAAAGAGAAAATAGGCAAAGTGAATATACAATTTCTGTAAAGTTAGCATATTCCAGTAACCTTGTCTGGCAAAGCAAAACAGACCACCACCACCAAACAACAACAACAAACCAACCCAAAACTGCTATGAACTTCAGCATCTTGACTGATTTTAATTTTGAACCAAACTTAAATGGAATTGTATTTTGACATGCATAATTGTTCCCCTGAAAACATAGTAAAGAAATAGAATAAGTGAGATGCATTAAACCATTTGGGGTGCTGTTATTGCTAAGATAATAATGCTGGGGGTAAGAGAGAGCTACTCTGAGCAGAAGCGTCCAGTCTCAGGACAGTGTGGAGTCCTTCACCACCACCATCGTGTTTGTTTTTTTCTCTACCTTTGCTTATATTTCCTGAGAAACAGGAGAGGGTCAGCAGAATTTGAGGCTCCTGAGATGTGATTCATTCCCCACCCTACCACCCCCCCATCTTTTCCCGTTCTTCTCCTTTCCTTGGGCACATACAGTCATTGGTTTAGATGGGATACCTGTTATTGGGTTTCTCCCTGAATGCCCACTTGAAGTCTGCATCCTTGATCCCATTCTGAGACTGTTTTTAAGCACTGGTGTGTGTGTCTGTCAGGGGAGGCTGGTTATGATATGATGTGGCACAAACCACATCCCAGACTCGGCCGAAATGAAACCTGTCCATTCTCTGTGTCTACTTGAATAGCTTCTGCTCTGGCCTTGGCTGAGGGCATCCTTCTCTAAGCTGGAACCCCCAGTCTGTTCTCTTTTCTTACTGCTCCCCCTAATTATTTATTTACTCAGAGGGGTGTGTGTATGTGCGTGTGCGCGTGTGTGTGCGCGTGTGTGTATGTGTGTGTGTCTGTGTGTGCCTGTGTGTGTGTGCGTGTGTGTATGTGTGTGTGTCTGTGTGTGTCTGTGTGTGCGTGTCTGTGTGTGTGTGTGTGTGTGTGTGTGTGTCTGTGTGTGTATCAGAATCCTTCTTGTTCCTGTTGTTGGACCATGCACCTCAGGCTAGCTGGCCTAGCGAGCTTCAGGCTGATTTTTGTGTTTGCTGCTCACCTTATCATAGGAATGCTGGAATTAGAGATTCACGTCACTTCATTCAGGTTTTACGTGTGTTCCTGTAGTGGGGAGGGGGAATTGATCTCCAGTCACCATGCTGTGTGGCAAGCATCTTTACCTGCTGAGCCATCTCCATGGCCTCTCTCCCTCTTCCTACCCCACAATGACTTTGCCTTTTAAAGGTTTTAATAATTTTTTTTTAAAGACAGAGTCTCAGTTTAGGCTAGCCTCATACTTTCTGTGTAGCCAAGGGTGACTTTAAACATCGAATCCTTCAGCCTCCACCTTCTGATGCTGGGGTTACAGGCATACATTACCACCTCTGCCACCTTTTGTTTATATTGCTGTAGCCATAGGTCAGACTCTGTGATAACACAGGGCAGCACCGTGCAAAGCAGAACTGATTGGCCTCCTTGGGCAGTCACTCATTAGCTTTCCACGTGTGTGACAGAAGTTCGAAACCCTCAGCCCACCCTCCAAGGCTCTCTGTAGCCTCCATTTGAGGACTCACTGTAGTACCTGCTGGTCCTGGCCCTTCTTCCTTCTCTGTTGTCTCCTCTGACTCAAATAATTCTTCTTGTTGCCCCTGGTTCTTGTGACTCTGGGCTCTTGCCCTGGCTACCTCCTGCCCTTTAAGATGCCCTCAAAATGATTGGCTCTTTTCAGAACTTTCCCAACATGCCCCCCTTGTATTAACTGGAATGCAGCTTAGGTTTCTTTAAAGAGACTTAGATAAAATCTTCTCTTACATAGCTGTCTAATCTTATAGATTTCTGGAGAACAGGGTGGATCACTCCTGGGATTATCCAAGCAACAGATTACTCCCTGGGCCACCGCTGTGGCTCACTTGATGTTGCAGCTGGCTTAGCGCTTGGATGTTTGCATCCATCTGGCCAGAACAGGGGAAGGAGTTAGGAGGACATTGCCTGAGTTAGACAGTGGGTACACTATTCCTCTTCACATACCTCCAGCTGTGACTGCATCATCCTCATGGATAGCATCAGGGGAGGCGGTGGTATGTAGTCTTGAGCTCAGCACCATCTAAACAATACTGTGAGTCATGCCTGTGATCTCAGATCTTCAGGGGAGGTGCATGCGCCCTGTCATCTCAGCTGTTCTGGAGGCTGAGGCGAGAGGATGACCTGAAATTATGAGTTTGAGACGCACAATGGGGCCTCTTCTCCAGAAGGAATAAACAAAGCCCCTACAGTTGGAAATGTCCGAATAACGACATTAACAAAATTAAGAGGTGAAGAGTTAAATAATGAGCTTCTTCGGGACAATGTAGCTAAACTAGTATTATGCTAACAAGTAAGACTGGCAACATTCCAGCTCAATAGCCTTTGTGGCTAGTGGACACCGTACTGGATAGTGAGACATTAGTTGGTTGACCATGAACCCAGCTGAGATAGAAGTATCCTGCCATTAAAATAAAGGTGAGAATTAATACCAGGGGTAAACCTGGAGCCACTGACCAGTCTCTGTTCCAGCTTAATTTAATGCTTGGTCTTGCATATGACATTTTGTACATATAATTATCTGCTGTGGTCTGTTATTCTCATTGGGTCGATCATCTTAAGACCAACAGGACCGATACACCTTTCTCTATTATTTTCCATGTTTTAATTTTTTTGATAATTAGTTGAATGAATGAAGTAATTAAATGGGGATTTCAAATAAATAGAAAAATAGCTCACTGTCTTCATTATTCTCAGACAAATGGTACAGGCTCCTCCTCCATACCCATCATGAGTCATAACGTTTTTAGGTGTTTTTTTGGGGGGGTTCTTTGCTCTACTTGTTAAACTTGCCATTTGCACACAGGTGACATTTATACACATTTTGGGTGACATTCACATTCTGTTGTAATGGAAGATTTCAAAACATGTACAGATGATGTTTTGAAAAGTATAATGACCTGTATCTGGAATATCCATGTTTCCCTGGAATTTTGCATCTTGCTTTCCTGGTAGCTGCCTGTGAACTGTGGAAGAGCAGGGTGGGTCTGTGCATGAGGCCCTTGTGTTGAGACTTCTGATTCAGTGTTTTGGGGGAAATGTTCTTTTAGGAAGTATTATAAATCTATTATGACATAGAATGGATGATAGTTTATGTCTGAAACACAGTATTACCAGAAGCCAACAGATGAGCCAGTTAGCCATGACTCCTGGGATGAAATGCATCCTGCTTCTCATTATATCTGATGGAAGGTTATCTGGTCCCCAAATACGGTCAATTACAGAAGCCACAGACTGTTCTGCTCTCTCCTCCCAGTCTTGCAACTCTCACGGTCAGGCAGCTGAAGTCATAGCCTTCCTGTGCTGCTGACTCCTGAGATGTCATGGCTGCTTTCTCTACAGAATGGGCAGGGGTGAGTGAGGGGCCAGGACTGCACCACCAACTCAGTTTTCCAGCCATGGCTTCCTTCCCCACTCACCCCCTTTCATTTCTTTCTGCAAACAGAAACTTCTCTCTCGTTTCCCACAAGTGGCTTTTGGGATGTATCTCAGTATGCGTTGTAGCGACTTCATGACAAGAGCAGTAATCACGTGTACCATTCCCAGGATAATGGCACTGTGAGCACACATGTGCCAGCCTCTTGCTAAGGTATGTGCTGCTCACCTGTTCCTACAACTACCTTATGCAATGGGCATGATGTTGATCCCTGTTTTACGTGTGTCAAAACAGGCTTATGCTAGGTGGCTTGCCTAGGCACAAGCTAATGAGTTGTTAAACTGGATTAGCATCCATGTGTGGTGCTAAATCTCCAGCTTTTAGCCATTATGCATTCCTGCTTAGGAATATTGCATATGTGATTATGTGTATGTACATATATAGTAGTGGCAGAGTTGGGGAAGAAATGGGGAGGGTCACTGAGTGGGTCTAGGAGCTCGTGAGCTTTAGGATGTGGATGGGAATAAAGATGACTTTCTTCTCCCTCCCTCCCTTCCTCTTTTGATGTTTAGAGTCAGTCTCTCACCATAGCCCCAAGTGGCCTCGAACTCACAATCCCTCTGGGATGACAGGCTCCACTGTACTCTTCAGGGTATAGCAAGAGTCCAGAAATCTCAGACTCATGCATACTTAGTGTTAGGAGAGTGTTCACTGTGATGCCCTTTAGGATTAGGAACCTGTAGCCAAAATGGAGTTCAACCCTCTGATTTTATTGAACTCAGACACTTGAAAAACAGACATTGGAAGCTCAGAAATAGCAAATTATTTGCCTGAAGACATAGTCCTGATGAGTAAAATGAAGTCAGCTGTGTGCTCCTCCAACCTTCTCTGGTTCCAAGTTTATTTTCTTTAGTTACCCTGTTTCAGTTCGACCTTTTAAGGCTCTGTAAGGAACCCATTCTTGTTATTTCTATTAAATGTTTCTACTTTCTACTAACAGATAAAGAACCTGGAAAGTACCAGAAGGGAGTAGGGGAAGCATCTTCTTGAAACCCCAAAATGGGAACCCCTCAATCTCCTGGCATTGTGGCTAACCATGGTGGGTGGGAGAAACCCTTGGCTGAGGTCGTGAGTTATATGTGTCTTGTAGGCACCTCTCCCGAGGCATGCTGGGTTGTTCTAGAACTACAGACAGTTCACCTGCAGAAGCACCAGGAGAGCTGTGTTCTGATGGTGCGACACTCCTGCGCAAGTACCCCATGGGAAGCTTGCCTGTCGAAAGGCGAAATGGAAATTGGCGATCATCAGAACCAATGGGAGCATTCAACTGTTTAGGGAGGATGAAGTTGCTTTGAAGGCCAGACTGCCAATCCTTGAGATGTTTAGGGGAGTGAAACTGGATTGGGTCAAATTTCATAAGGTTCAGCACTGGCCTGTTGACATACACAGAGCCTTTAATAGTCTGATTTAACAGTTTGGTTGGGACATGAAGCCTGCTCACGGTGGTGTAGCCTAGTCGTGAGCTTGGAAGTGAGGTGGGCTGGGTTCAATTCTAAGCTGGATCAAGTTTCGCTTTGTGATTTAGGGCTCACAGTTCTGTCATTAAAAAGGGATAATAACATGCTATGGAGTACCGTGCAGAGTAAATGGTTACCACACTTTTAGAGGCGACTCCAGGTCTCACAGAGAGCAAGAATGGAGGGAAAGCATCTGTACTGGAAGGTAGCTCCTATGCCCCTGTCCCATGTCACTGCATGGCTCTCTAGGCTATATTGCTGCTTAGATTGTATTTTGAGGGGAGGGGGCTGGTAGAGATGAGGTGGGATATTAAAAGTTCTCTCCCAAGCAATAAGTTGCTCTTATGTAGAGAATTAACATATAGAGCCTGATGCAGAGCAAACGTGTAGCCAGTGGGCTTTATGCCATTAAATGTCTTCTCTAAACTGACAGTTTCCAGTGATAATGTAACTCTATATATTATTGTGCTCACAGAGGGCTTCTAGCCTTTTCCATTTTTCTTGTTTTATAATCTGTGAAGCGTGTCTTTGAGTTTGTGGTTCAGTTCCTACTAGGGAAAAGGCAACTTCGTTCTTTAACTGTGGTTGGAAATTGAAATCTGAGTCCACATTTAATGCTCTAACCACCTGGAGTCCCGCCTCTCAGCCTCGTTGCTGCTGCTGCTTTGTCTCTCTGGCCTATAGACCTGAGAGCTTGTTCACATCATGGCTCTCTTTGGCAGGGTGGGTGCTTGTTGAACATGCTGGAGGTGAGTTGAGGATGCAAGTTTTGAGGCTGCAGGGAGGTGTGAGGGCCGCATTGCTCTTCTGTGTTGTCTGAACTATTCTCAACTGGGGAGGGGGTGGGGCTATAAATGACTGATATACTCTCCCCCCTTATTACCCACTGAGATAACAGCAGCAGGAAGGAAGTAGATATGGTCGCCAAGTCAGGAATCTCACCTGGAAGCTTGGTGGAGAATTCTGGAGTCCTCCGTTCAGAGAGAGTGTTTACTCCTGGGGTCATCTGAGGGGCTTCCTGCAGGAGAGGAAGTGGACTGGGTTTTAGAACCTGCTTGTTGGGGGAGACAAACAGACAGACAGACAGAGGCAGAGACAGTGGGGAGAGGGAAGGAAGGAGGGAAAAAAAAGGGGATGGACTATGAGAATGAGGTGTGGGACAGGTGCTGAGCAGTCTGAACTTCTGGGTATGGGAGGAAGCAGTGCCACACAACTGCGCAGAGTGGGACCACAATAAAAAAAAGTGGACGGCAAATGTGTTTTAGAGGCCTAGTAAGCAATAAAGAGTCTTTGTGGATTTGTGAAGGACGTGAGGAAAGTGGTTGAACTGGAAATTCAAAGGTGGTGTTGGAAATCTCTCTAAGAAGGTCATTCATGAGAGCATAAACACTTGGGTGCATCTCGAATCCATTAAAGCTTAAGTCGGCCCCACGGTGTCTCCCATGTCTAGGGATGATTGTTGTCTCTATTTTACAGGGGGAAAACTGAGTCCTCAAGGGATTGGGGGATCTTTTCTGGGCTGGCAGCAGCTTTGTGGCGAGGCCTCAGGGTGTAAGGGCTGCTTCTCGGGGATAGAGTAGTGTCTGTCATCTCGGAGGCAGCTCAGCGCAGAGGCTTGCCATACTCTCGGTTCACTACCATCCAGGTTTGCAGCTATCGCCATCAGTAGGTCCATTTTTAAAGAGAAGGAAATGAAGGCTTAATGAGTTTAACTTGTCTGCTGGCACACAAGGAGGCAAGACCTGGGAGCCTTCTTTGCGAGGGTATGATTCCCTCGAGTTTGTTCTTTTTGGAAGTAACCGCTTAGGTGAACGCCAGCCTTTCCTACTTCCTGCTGTGGAATGTGACTGGATAGATCTTGGGGGTGCCATGTGGACAGATTAAGATCTTCTGGACCAGGTTTACTGAAGCATGTGTTTTGTCTTAATAGTTCATCCTATTTCAGGAAGGTAAGAGAACTATTAAGAATGAGTTAAGACTGGATATTAGGAATTTCAAAAGATTAATTATGGCGAACAGAATTGGGATTTCCCATGATTTTAGAACTCTGGTGTTACATTTCTTCAGGGCCTCTCTTTAACTTCAGGATGTTCATGGTGTGCAAGGTGCCCCATGAGTGGGCCTTGCTTACATATCTGGTCCCTCAGCCCTATAGTTTGTACACAGATCCATGGGAAGGAGCTTAAATCCTGTCCACGGTCATGCTCTTGTCCTCGGTATACATGATGGGATATATCCGTCCTCCTAGTCCACCTCCGCCCTTCCCTTTAGTGTGGCTGGCTTCTATCTGTCCATCCGGACTCAGCATCCTGTCCAGTCTCTTCTGGGCTACCCCACTGCTCATATCCAGCCTCTGAGCTAGGACTGGCATTCTGATTCAGACTCAACTCATCAGGACCCTCCTGTCTTGCCTCTATATTCCAGAAAGATGTTGTCAGGGTGGCAGTGTATGTTTGGGGGGTACGGAATTGGTCCCCATAGGTGGAATGGCTGGATTGCTTATTGTTGTTGTAAGTTGCAGAGCGACTTAGCCATAGTTGCTGCCTGCAAACGACATCAACAGACTTTGATACTTAAATTAATTGTTTAAGACAGGACCCTGCTTAAGCATGCTAGGACGTGGCAGCTCCTGGCTCTACTGGGGCAGCAATAGGGCAAAGAATATCCTATGCCTTCTCTAAGGGTCATGGAATTCTACTTCCTGGCAAAGTTATACACAGCGGAGAATTTCCCAGAGGGAAGATCCAGGTGCTAACAAAGAAAAGGGAAAGAGGCCAGGTAACCAATACTCCACAAATGTCTGCTCTGGAGAAGAAAAGAAGGAGGCAAGGCTGAGGCCCTGAAGGGGCTGTCTCGTACATGGAGCAGCCAGGAGGCCTTTGCTCCATGGGCTGCTGGGAGCCATTGAAGGATTTAGAAGGGAATGGGGCTAGATGGTAGCCTCAGTAGAATTTTATGTGATCCTAGCCTAGTCATGGGCTGCAGGGCCTAGAGTGAACTGGGGCTAAACGTGGGGAGATCAGTCGGAGATTAGTGTCAGTTGGCAGTAAACACAGGAATGGAAATCCGGAATTTTCACATGTCATTGATACATGAGAGATCTGGGCTCCCTGACCTTGGGGAATGTGTGGAGTCTTTCTTTACTCAGGTATCCAGAGTTGGGCCACCCTGTAGAATGCTGTTGAACTCCTTATCATCCATCCAGCCTCAGGCCACCCACAGTGTCTTTTCCAGCTGCTGGCTGGCTTCTACTTTTCGTGTGTCTGATGATTTTCTGGCCATCATTTGCTTTTGTTTCCTGAGAGAAGAAGTTGAGGTGTGTAAAAGCCCCCCCACGCACACCCTTGCTTTGACAGAAGCTGTGTGTTTTTCTGGTCCTTGGCATGCTCTGATGCAGGAATTAATTAAGATGCAAGGTTGCTGGAATACTGATGTGCAGCCCCATTGGGCTAGGACACCCATCTCCAACAGTGTCTATACAGTGGCCTATTCACGTCAATGCTAATTGTCACCATTTGAATGGAGCTGGCCAGCATGTGGAAAAGAAGAGAAAAAAACGCCTTCAACAAGGCTCGTTTCATGGATTCCCCTTACAATGCGCCTGATTCTACAGCTCTTGGACAAAGGTCTGTGTTTTCTCTCAGGGTTTTGTCATGCTTCCAGCTTGTACAACCAGGGCTTTGGCCTAATTATGGTTCACAGGTCAGCACATTTAACCCCAGGGCGGAGCCTTCCTCAGAGCGACAGCTTGTCGCTTACTTTTAGCGACTTTTTAATAATTTTTGATTTGATTAATATTGCATTTTTATCCCAAGAGATTATTTCTGTACTTCAAAAGATCGTCCCACGCCATCTCATTTTGTCTCCACAGGCTGATCACCTTTGCTATCTTAAGCTAGTCTTCAGTTGTCTGTTGTTTTCAGTGCTGGGCTCGAGCCCAACGCCTGTGTTCACTATACCGCATACCACCCCAGAATCATACCCCTGACGTTTCTAAAATTTCGAAGACAGGGTCTTTCCATCAAGCCCTGGCTAGCCTGTAACTCATGATCATCCTGTCTCATGAGCGCTGGGGTTACAGGTCTGTGTGACCACCCCAACTGCAGTGGGATTTGTAATAAAATAGTTAGAACTGGTGTGTCTGAACCTCAAAACCTTACAGATCCTGTTTCACTCTCCCTTTATTTGAGTAGCTCATGGTGTTTAATATGAAGACACCCATGAACTCTCCAGAAAGCCTGTGTGTAGGCAGGGCGAAGCAGCTGTCCCAAGACAGTACTTGCACACTGAGAACCAAAGTTGGGAGGCAAGGTCACCAGGAGCCGGGGTTGACTAGAGCGGCTCCCTTTGTAGTTGGCTCCTCATTCTTGACTGCTAGAAAAATTGAATTCATTTTTCTTCGTAAAACACCCACGATTTCCAAGGAAAATAGCCTGGCGAGCCAAACTCTAGCCGGAGAGCTGAACTGAGAGGAGGCAGCCTGGGGGAGGGTTCTTGCGAAATGGCCGGGTGGTTTCCCATCCTTGTGTGGCTTCCATGCGTCTTGACGGCTGTAGTCAGAATGTGGCGGCGCTTTTGTTCCTAAAGGCTCTGTTTTCAATGCTGCCATCTCCTTTGGCTGTGAACGTCTTTTCTCTGCCCCTTCTTGACTTGGACATCTAGGGCAGGCCGGCTGGGATTCTTTCTTTCTCTGTTAGCCTTGTTCACCTCCCTGCTATAGTTCTAATCAGAAAATCTTCGCCACAAGAGGAATTTGTGGCAAAGCACGGAATGTGTGTCTCACGCCACTGGGACAGTTCTACACGTGTGCACCAGGCTGCTAGCGTCCATAACCAAACGCCTGGATTCCTTGCTCAGCTCTACCACCCACTCCCTCGCCATGTCTGCTGGTGGCTGCTTCATGCTTTCCTCAGACTTCAAGCTTAGAGAGACAGCCGTCACTCCTTCTCCCTCACATTCCTTTCCCATTTATCAGGACATCTTACCAGCTGTGTGCAGCCTATACTCCAAATCCAACTTACCTCTCACCATTTCCTTGACACAGCACCTTCTCAGCTATTATCCTCTTTGGATTGAGTCACAGCAGTGGCCTCCAGCGAGTCCCCTGCTCTTGCCCTTGACCCCTCTCAGCCTGTCTGCTGCATGGCAGTTAGTCTGAATGCCTGGTAGTATATCTATGTTAGCTCATGTCATTCCTCAGTTCAAAACCGTAGACAACTTCTCCAGCCCTGATGGAAGCCCAGGGCCTCAGGATGACCTCTGAGGCCTTATGGGATTAGCCTTCCTCTCTTCTCTGTCCTCGTCGTTCACTGCCCTCCTTCTGTTCCTTCTGCTTCAGGTCTTGGGCTTCTTTGCAGCTCTCTGCACATGCTCATGCCACAGCCAGGCTTTCTAGAGCTCAGCCCAGGCCTCTGCACAACTTTCGCCTGCTGGCCTTCCTCAACAGCTGCATTTAAAGTTGCACCGACTTCTACCCTTGTAGTTGGAATTTTCTTTGGCCCACCAACCAGCTCCCAAATAAAGACATGGAGACTTATTATTAATTATGAATGCTTGGCCTTATCTTAGGCTTGTCCCACTAGCTCTTTTTAATTTAATTTAACCCGTTTCTATTCATCTACATTTTGTCTTGGCCTTGGAGCTTTTTACATTTCTGTCATTCTGTATGTCCTGCTTTCCTGCTTCCTGCATGTCTGGCTGGCTGCCCCCTGGTGTCTCCCTGGTATCTCTTTTTCTTTCTTTCCCCAAGCCTAATTTCTACCTTCTACTTACGCTTCCTGCCCAGAAGTTCCATCTATACTTCCTCCCTTGTTATTGGCTGTTCAGCTTTTTATTAGACCAATCAGGTACCTTAGGCAGGCAAGGT
>LOJH01056514.1:1547-11693 GCA_001685095.1 Ellobius talpinus | reverse complement strand
ACCCAAGCCTAGCTTAGTGAGATAGCGTATTTGTTGGAGTTGCTTATAAGGACAATTGAAGAGAAGAAGAGAGGGAGGAAGGATATTAGGAAAATAGTTATTCAAGGGTTTTTGATTACTACTACTATAGAACTGAACTGTTTTCTTCAGTTTTGTGACAATTGTTTCTCTCTTTTATTTACCCTTTTCAAATATTTATTTTTAAAACTGGTGGAAATATTAAAGTAAGTAATGCAACATTTAAGATCATTTTGGGGTGAGAAATTTCTGTTATTTTTATCGTTTATTTTGATAAATTAAAAGCTTTTGTGTTTACTGCAATACTTTTTTAGTCTTTTAGAGTCATATATTGAAATTTTTATAAAGACTATAAGTATACATATTACTTTCTCCTCAATTTGATTTTACTTTTTACCTTAATTCTCTGATCCATTCTAAATGAATTAAGGAATATTACAGGAATGACTTCAGTATTTCTTTCATAAATTTATTCCTGTTTTTTCTTTTCCAGATAAAAATTATGGCAATGAAATGCTATATCCTTAATTTCCTTTGCCCTTTGATCATTCAGTGAGTCACTTTCCCATCCGTCAAAACTCTCTGGCTATGACAACACCCCTGGCTGTTTGCTGGTCAGAATCCTAAGTGTGAAACATTCTTACTGTATTCAAGAGGAACACAACTCATGCAGCCTGTTAGGAAGACGGATGCCGGAGAAATTCTCAGCATTTTATTCAGATGAATCCACTGCAAACTTTGAGCAGGGAAATGACAAAATCAGACTTGGCCTTTACCAGGCTCCCCTAACTTTTGTCTTTGAGAGTGATGGCAGATGCACACATCACAAGTCTCTTTATTTAGGTGAGACACTACAGTTGACAGAACAAGGAAGTATTGAGCAGAGGGGGGAAAGTTACTAAGATCTGGGTTACTATGCACAGAATTCTAAACAGAGAATTTTCTAGAAGATTCCATTTACAGAATAAGTAAAACATGGAACTGAGGAAAACTGTTTATCCTTCGTCATGGTAAAATGTTAGAGAACCAGATGAAGGAGATTTGGAAGAATCCGTTTGGCTGTTTTTTTTTTTGTTTCTTACTCCTTTGTGTGTGTGTATGCACCTAAGGGTTTTATTCTATACTTGTGAATGCTGAGAGGCTTGTGACATGCGTGCAGAACTGTTGAGGGGACACTTGTACTTAGACGTTGTTGGGGACTGTGGACTTTCAAACCTTGAATTTCCTGTGACACCCCGCCAGCCTTAGTAAACAACTTGTTTTCCTATGCTTGCAGCTGCTCTGAAAAAACAACTTGTTTTGCAGCTGCTTTGAGCACAAGACCTTCAAGAGTTTCTGATGGCAGAGGAGTGGTTTCTGGCGGGCTTGCAGCTGAGAGTTATATAAGCAGCCCTGGATCACAAAAAAGAGGACATTCTTGGTCAAGAGTGACCAGTGTCTCTGTGTCTGTGTATTTCAATCTCCAGGCCCTTGCCTGACTCACTAACCATACTGTAGCGCACAGCACATAGAGCAGGCATTAGTTTCTCAGCTGAAGATACATATTTTTTTACAGTGAAAACAGAGGCCTCAGCTTTAGGCTATACCACACTCTCAAAAGACAGAAGTAGACAGAAAAGAGAAGAGAAAGGGAGAGGCTGAGAGGGAGAGGAGAAGGAGGATAAGGTGGGGGAGTGGAAGAGGAGAAGATTAGCCCCATGGCAAGTGTCTAAGAGATTTGTAAATGTCAGTAGACGTGTCCTTCTCTCTGCATCTGTATCTGTCTCTATTTCCATCCATTTTGAAATAAACTTCAACTTTTTTTAATTAAAGGAAAATTTTGATTAAAGGAAAGGAAAGAAGAAAAAAAGGACAGAGGGAAGGAGAGAGTGGAGGAGGGTTGGAGAGAGAGGAAAAGAGGCATGGAGGAGCAGTGGGGAGAGAAGGAAGAGAAACAACAGAATCAGTGAAGGGAATGGAGTACTGTTAGTATCTACTGAGTCACATGGCAGAGGCTACATGGATTGTGTTGCATGTGTAATGTGTCACATTTGTGATTACAGAGAAGTCAGAAGAAATCTTTAAGTGTCCATTGTGTGTAGTGATGTGGACACCTTAAGTGAGATTAGCAAGAAAATTTTTGTTGGATTAATAGGACCAAAACCTGGTTTATGGAGAAATAGACACAGAAGTATGGAAAAGAGTCCCGATTCCTTTGAAGAAATTGTGTGGAAATAGAGGTATAGATTTAGGATTTTCTTTGACAAAGACTGGGGAGATGATAAAAAAGTTTACTTCTTGGAAACAATGGAAAACAGTCACTAGTATTCTCTGATATATGGGATAAACTAAAATTTTGCATCAAAGAGAAAATGTTGACAAAATATTGAATGTGAAGGCAGGAGAATAAATGTAGTGATGGAAGATTTAAATGCCTTTCTATTATTTCATTATCTTCAGTGACCTAGGAATGACGATGAATGCTGAAAGATTTGGCAAGGTTGCACGGAGGTCTATGCAGAAGCTATAAAAGCGAGGGAATGAGCAGAGTATGTAAGATTTGGCAGCAGAGAGGCTCCCACTGCATCCTTCCTGCCTGAGCCCTACCCATAGTAGAGAAGACAGGGTTTTTATGATGCAACCAATATGAGAAAGTGGAAAAAGTTCTTATTTCTTCTGGGACTTTCAAATCACCCTAGGTTTTCTTCAGTTCCTCCTGGACTTCAGGAGTTCTGATTTCATTTGATTGTGATTTGATTCTGAAATGCTCTGTACAGGTTTCCGATTTGAATGCAGTTGAGGCTAGTTTTGGAGACCGTGGAGGACCCCTAAGAAGTGGGGGTCTAACTGTGGGAAGTAGGTCTCTAGACACAGGCCTTTGAAGGTTAGATAAATCTATTCCTGTTCTTATCCAAGCTCTCCATGTTTCCTGATTTCTGCCATAAAGATAGATGTTTTGATGTAAGAAGCCACTGCCACATGTTCCTACAGGGGCCATTTCTCTATGCCTTCCCAGTTATGATGAATCAAGACTATTAAAACATGAGCCAAGATAAATTTTTCCTGCTATACGTTATTTCTATTAGGTATTTTGACCACTGTGTTTCAAGAATATCAAATCCATTATGTATGTTAATAAACTTAAAATACTCTAATAAATGCACAGGGCAACTAACTTATAAAACAATATCATTAGCTAATTCATGGTTCTGAAGATCGAGCCTAAACTAGGCAGGCTGATTATATGGTTCTCTGGCTGGAAAGCTAGATAGAAGAAATATATTTATGTCCTGGGCCAGAAAGCACTGAAAATCAAGACTTTCAATTCTCCAAGACCCCTACACAGACTGGATGACCTAAAGCTCTTTGGAAGCCCTGACTTTTTGGCATCCAAATGCCTTCCAAAAGCATTATCCTGGGGACAAAGTCTTTTTTGTGGGGGGGAGGGTAAGGTTAGAGGTGCTCATATTCAAACCATACCATAATATATAACAAATAGAATTACCATTTGGCTAAATCTTGGCAGTCAGGTCTTCATTGTAAGCACTCTGAAGTTCTGCCTTATCATGATACTTCAGCTGTGGAGTTATTGTTAAAGATGCATCACTGAAAATTTTTGAAAAACAATATGAAGTGTCAGTACTAAAACTTCGAAGCCCCCTCCATCATGGCAGCTGGATTTGCCAAGGTCTGCTTTTCATTCATCCTTGGACACCACTGGTTGACTCAGTATCTGAAGCTATCAGCAGTGTCCAGTAGGAGCTGTATTTGTTGTGTCATGGGGAAGAACTGTTTCAAAGGCTTTTGGGCTGCCTGTTGTTCTTTGTGAAATCATCATTGGTGGGTACAATGGTGTACTCAATGATTTCTTGAGGATGACTTGCTGCTGCCGTTCAAATTTATGAAAGTGGAAGTTAGTTTTCTACTCTGAGTTTTAAAAATTTTAGCAACATTTTCAATGATATAGTTGTCCGAAAGAGAATTGATATTTGGAATATGATGAAAGTACTGGCTTGATCACTGAAGGACCAGAAGGCATTTTGGGTTGACCAAGAAGTGAGTCATACAAATAATTATTTCTTGTTAGAAATGCAAGGCAGATTAAAAAATATGATTGTAAGTAGAGATATATAAATGTTAACAATGAATAATAGCTTCCCTAATTCTATTAAAATTCTAACACATAGGTTCCTACTCTGATATACATGTGCCACGGAGAGCTTGCAATGTTCTGGGGGACTCTGTAAACATAGTACAAACACACTCCATCTTCCTACAGCATCAATTTATTTGATAACAGTGAATTAATGATGAATTTATGTTTAAAAGGTTTTTCATATACTATAAAGTTCAAACACTAAATTTTAATAAAAATATGTAAGAGACTTTTATAAAGGGGGGTCTCTATAATCTTTCTTATTTCAGTGGGTGACATATTCATGCATATATTGCTTATTTTTTGATTTTGTACAAGGAATAGAGAATAAGCGTCAATTCAGAAATACAAGATGAGATAATAGAAATCAAATATATTTTACAGAGAGGAAGAGAAACAAACTTAGTGAGCAGATAATAAGCACCAGTCACTGTGGTCCAGACAGCTATGTAGACTTAACAGGACCACCATTCTGCTGCCCCAATGGCTTGTGAGAACCACACAGCTGGCAAAGTAGCAAAGCTGAATGCCTGTTTAGTTAAAAATGGTTGGAAGGACATAAAATGAATGTAGAGTAGATGGTCTCCATTTGAACAGGCTGCAGTAACAACACTTGGAATATATGCATGCACCTTGTGCTTTGAGGCACCTGGAAAGTTCTGTGTGATGAAATGGCATTCTAGATTTTATCCTGGGCATTTATGCAGTGAGCATTTAAGAAATTATTAAGAGAAAACTGGATGTCAGATGTAAATGCTAAGGAGTTCTTAAATTTAAATCAGAATAATTACTGCAGGATAAATAAGGTAGACTTTTTCTGTTTCCATCTAGCAGTTGATTGCTTAGTTTGTGGACGCTCCTGGCTTCATTAATGCTAGTTTTTCAAGTTCCTTTTTCTTGATGTACAAACTTATATCTTTTTTCTTCCTGCCACTGTTTATTCAAAAAGGTGTTCCATTATTTTTATGAAGAAATAAGTTAAAATGCTAAAATGATGTACTTTGTTGTTGTTATGTTTAATATTTATCATAAATACATTATAGGTATTTACATATATGTATAGTTACACACTCATTTGGAAAAATTTAAGTTACATTGACTTTTTTTCTCTTAATTTCTTACCTTTTAAATTACATTTTCTATTTTAAAAGTTAAGCTGTATGAAAATATATATTGAGAATGAAATCCTCTTAAATGTTACTATGAACTTCTTTAGCTACTATTTTACTATTTTCTTATATTACATTTGCTCTTCAGTACTTTCAATTTTTAAACCAATGAACAGATTATTAATTTTCTTAACAAAATATATTCATATTTTAAAAATACATTTTGGAACAAACAATATATACATCTTTAATTGCTGAATAAACCACCTGGGTAATAGACTTGAAACAACACTACACTTTGGGGAAATAGTTTGGAGGCACCAGTTAGTCTATAGCTGAGTTAGTCTCTGTCTTGATAGCCAAGAGTGTCTCTAATTTGAGGTTGATATATACATTATCTTAAGAGGGTTTCTTTTATTATGAAAAACAGTAAGATCATGAACTCAACTACAGAGGAAGTGAAATTCCTTAGAGTTGACAGGCATCAACTGAGGAAATATTTCATAAGCAATTGTCAAGAGGAACATGAAAGTGAAATTCTAAACACCAAGTTCTATGCCAAACCTGTGGATCTTGACCTCTTTGGGGACTATATGTCAGATACCTTCCATATTAGATATTTACATTAATTAATAACAGTAACAAAATTACAGTTATGAAGTATAAATGAAGTAACTTTATAGTTAGGTTCACCACAACATGAGGAGCTCTATTAAACGGTTCAGCATTAGGAGGTTTGACAGTATGGTCATGATCCTAGAGACTTCAGAGAGTCCCTTGAGACCAGTACCAAAATTATTTTTTTCCTTAAACACTCTCACTTTACACAAAGGACAACTATTAAATTGATAAGGAGATAAATGTCTCTACCACAAATTCGGGGCTAGTACTTTGATTTTGTTTTAAAATTGGGAAAGTTTAAAAAGTAATATATGTATTATGATCTTAGACTATATAGCTGTATCTCAATAAATGTATATTAGAAGTTAAAATCTTTACCTTTGTATGTCTTTTCCTGCAGTGGTACACTTACCTAAAATTTACTGAATAGAATAAATATTCTGAATTATTAATCCATATTAAGGCTGGTTGTGGGATGTTGTTGGTTTTTTTCTGTTTGTTTCATTTTGCTTTGTTGTTTCTTGAGACAATGTTTCTCTGTACAGCCTTGGCTATTCTGAAACAACCTGTAGATGTGGCTGGCCTCAAACTCAGTGATCCACCTACTTTTGCTTTCCAAGTTTGGGAGTAAAGGTGCATGCCACAACTGCCAAGTGTAGAAGTTTCTTAGTGCTTAGATTTCTCTACTTAGAGGTGTTGTAGAGTATAAGATTAACTACACATGTTCACATACATTACTTAGAGACACATTTTAAAGTATTGTGATGAGAATGATGAGATAGATGCCTTCTTAAGAGAGAGTGGGTCCTTAGAATTATATTGACAATTGTTTCGTGAGAAGTATGGACAGAAGTTGATCCATACTGATAAGGAAATGTGAAATTCTACTGTAAATTACACTAGAATGTGATAATTTTCTGCTCTGTTAAAGAGTCATGACAGCTCAGAGGACAAGAGGATTAACTGAATAATATTACTTAAGGTTGTTGTCTATTTTCCCAGGATTTTAAACTTTTCAGGGACAGTTTGAACTAAACAATGATTCAGGCTCTTTCATAGATTTCTGGGTTTACAAATTGGTTTTCCGACAGAAACTTGTCTTCATGAAATATATATTTTCCTCTCCCAATGGGTAGGGGTCCTTATTTTAATAATACAACCTACAATGTTATTGTTAAAAAAAGATGCATAGTATTACTGTGAGATCAATGTACTAACTTTTGCTAAGGATATTTACAAATAAACTTAAAGCAATATTAACTGGTAAAGGTCATAAACACACACAGATACACATAACCTATTATTACCATTACTGTACTGAGAGATGTGTTTTGAATTTTCTTTTTCTTCATTTTTGCAAGATGAATCAATGAAAATCTCTTTCTAAAAATGGAATGTTTACTTTCAAAACAAAAATTGTCATTTGCTTATAACATCTAAAACAATTCAAAGTTAAAATAAAGAAGTGTCTGAGGTGGGATGCCCTTGGCAAGCTGTGAAAATATTTTTATTACCATTATTTAACAATTAAGATGCTTTGACCTATGACAGGGGAGAATAGAGATAGGTGGGAAATACAATCAGAGAGATAGGGAGAAAGAAGGCAGAGTTGAGGAGACTCTGGCAGCTGCCGAGGAAGTATGATGCCAGAGCATTACTGTAGGTAAGCCACAGGGTATGGGGCAATGCACAGATTATTAGAAATGGGTTAATTTATGTGTAGAGCTAGCCAGTAAGAATCCTGAGTCGTTGGCCTAACAATTATAGTTAATATTAAACCTCCAAGTGATTAGTTTTTAAGCGGCTGTGGGTACTGATGGGTGGACAAGAAATCAATCCAGTTGAATCAGGCAGGAGAGCGAAAAGTCTCCAGCTCCATTTGGCTTATCAAAGTGAGACTCTTGAGTTTCCTCAAAAGATCTAAAAAAGCTTGAAGGGGGGTTGCACAGCACGGCAGATTCCCACCACAGTACACAGAAGCATCTCTAAGCTGTGCAGCATGCTGCTTGGATAACTCATGGGCCTTGATAAAAAGAGGCTTCTCCAGGTCACTGCCTGCAGGCTTGAAAACACAGTTGTGGGTTTAAGAGCACGCTACATGCTACTTAGTGTTTCTTCCCAGAGCTGGGGAGGTAAGCATGACTCACCTGTGTACCTCCACCATGTTGAATAGCCTAATGGGCCAAATCCAGCAGCCAAATTGGCCGCTTTGGTCCTGGCCAAAGCTACCTAACAATTTAAAGCAGTGATCAGAAAAAGATTACAGATGCACAATAAAGACAGATTCAGAGAGAAAGAAACCTCTAAACAGGTCACATATGTTTAAAAAATGTGCATAGGCGAGAGAGAGAGAGAGAAAGAGAGAGGAAAAAGGATAGAAAGTCATAGATTTGAAAAATAATCTAGGTATAACAAAAATGTTCTTTAAAATAGAGTAATAAAATTATAATAAGCCACATAAAGATGGAAAATACAGAAAATCTGGATTATGAATACTACTGTCTTTTCTTTGAATTTTTGACTATTAATTAACTATAGACAGACATTTGATTGTGGGGGTTGCTAAGCTAAACCAACATAAATGTATTTGACTTAAAACTTTGAGTCTAAGGGTATGTTGCTTTGGAAGACAGGTTCTGCTTTTGTTTCTACACAAGAGAAGCTGCAGATTCTTTCCAGGCTAATTTAGTTTGATCAAGTATGACTGCCTAAGAGGTCTCCAATGGGAGCAATGGCCCAGGTGATCCAGCATCCACTGCAGCTTCAAGGCTAGTGGCTGAGATGAACCAACCACACAAAATACTCTAGTCAGGACTTGACTATCATTCTAAATTTTCTCAGGATTCCTATAAGATTAACAGTGCTCTTAATCAACAGGAAGTAGTTTTAAAAACTCTGCCCAAATTCCCAAAATACTTTTTTATGAATTTTTGTTTTCATTTAAAAGGGATTAATTATAAATGGTAAATGGTCATAGGCAATCTCTTTCTAAAGAAAAAATGGGGATGTGATACAGAAATGATTTAAAAAGGTAGATTATTAAATCTACTTTAATCCAAAAAAGCAACTGTTAATCCCAAAATACTTTACATTGGTATGGATTTTGGTTTATTGATTCAAGTTTAAGGTCTTTTTTATAAAATATGCATATTTCTACTTTTGTTTAAGGTATTATGTTTATGCAGCTCATTTAAAATATAAAGCATAGTTAAGAAATACAGAATAATAGTCATCTATAATAATCAAACTTACAGTCACATTAGTTAGGTTTTCTACAAATTCAGAGAGGTACAAGCCTCAACATTGTACAGTAATTTCTCAACCATCTTTTTATGAACAACTTATCAGAACGAAGGGATCTGGTAAAGGCTAAACCAAAATGCAAGGCTATTTGGCATTATTGCTTTGTGAATAATGTCACTGTCCTTTGCTGTAGAGTTTTTCCTGAGGCTAACTCTCTCTGTTACATATTTGGGAATTAATTCACACAGTTCAGAACTGCTTCATGAAAACAGTTTTTCCATTGCCAGACCTTGCTCCTCTCTCATAGGTAAGCACAGAGATCTGCACTTCTGCATTTATCTTTATCAGCAGGCATTTGTGTTCAGGCATAGTGTATCTGACTTAAGATATTCACAGATATCCAAGGACATAGATTTACTGCTTGCACAACTGCTATTCTGGTTTTATCCCACTTAAAAGATTCATAACTCCTTACACACACTTTCACTTCAGTTTACTGATGATTTTGATTCTGGAAATTTATGGCTTCTCTTTTACTCTCATGGACAGCAGAAGAGATAATTAACTGCTATGAGAGAAAGCCTTCCTTCTCACTGGTGCTATGGACACACTTGCCCACTGACCAAAATGACTGATAACAGCATACCCCAGAATGATGATTTTAGGGACCTGTCTCTCTCCTTTCTCTTTACTGCTTAGGTATGTACACCAGACCCCTAGGCCCATAGAAATTGTAGCATCTGGTACACATGTTATTTGATCAAGAGCCATGGCTCCTACCTGATTGTTTACAAAGGTTGGTTGGTTACCTGTTTCTATGCATGCTGGGAGTAAAAGAAAACAGTATGCTAGAAATAAATATTTTAAATGTTTACTAACCACCTGAAAATGTAGTATAGCACACTAACTGTTGTGGGAAGTTCTTCTATGTGTTGCTTTTATTTGTTCATAAAGAAGCTGCTTTTGGCCAATGGCTTAACAGAGTAAAGCCAGACTGAAATATATATATATATATATATA
>LOJH01056512.1:867-11694 GCA_001685095.1 Ellobius talpinus | reverse complement strand
TCTTCAAGAGGAAAAGCGCCCCCGCCCCAGGCTTCCGCACCAGCGCTCACCACGCTCAGTGCCCGTTTTCCCAATAAACTGAGCGACCCCCAGAGCCGTGTGTGCCTACTGCTGGGGCCCTGATTGTTAAAGTCCTGTTGCCCAAGGTGTTCAGGCTGGCACATCTCACCGCTGACAGGTGACCTAGCCAACTACCCTCCTAAGCTGCGTGGGTAGGCGGTGGGGCCCACTGAGCGGGTGCTGGAAACTCCCAGCTAGGTGAGGATGGAAAGACCAAATGGCTTTGATGGCTATGACCCGTTTTGTGTGCCTTGGTGGGATGTGCAAGACCAATTGTAGAAGCAAAACTGTGTCTGGGTGTCACGAAGGGCCCCCTAAGGAATCGTGAGAATGGAGAGTTCCTCCCCATGAGTGTGGGCACACACTTCTTTCCCCTAGGTTTCTGGGCTCTAACAGAAGCCCATTCTTGTTTCCACTTCTATCTGCTGAGCCAGCCCCATGTCCACGCTGCCCAGATCTTAAACCTTAAATTGCAGCAACACCTGCTCCAGAAGCCAGGAGGCCAATGACTGGGTGGGCTGGGATTGGTCCACTTGTCCCACAACATGTCATGGTCCCAGAACATGTCATGACTTTGATGGCCAGGCAAAGCTATTCTCCACTCACTGCTGTCCCGGGAAGCTGTCCTCCCCACTTCCCACCTCTCAGGGTTTGTTCATGTTATTGCACGTAGCAGTTGGATAGGGTGGGCAGATTCCCTCCATAAGGCCAAGGTAAAGCTCTCTGAAACTCAGGCAAGGGTACTGGTCCTTAGTGTTCCCAGGTCCCATTGTGTCAATCTTCTAGGGCTATTGTAACAAATGGCCATGCATAGCATGACTTTGGAGCCAGATCAGGCTGAAATCAGCACCACTGGACAGAGGTGAAACCATCATAGCTCTCCTCTCCTGGCTTCGCAGGCATGTCAGGGCTATTGGCCCAACCATTGCAGCCTGTTCTTTTCATGTAGCCTCATCTCTTCTGAATGTGAATCTCTCTTCTATAAGGACACCCGTGGCTGTGCTTAGAGCATATCTGAGAACCCACATAAGCTTCCACCTTACCAATTGCATCTTCAAAATCCTTCCTTGCTCACAGTTGCTGTTCCAGGTTTCAGATGTCAGGTTCCTGACACCTTCGTTACATTCAGCCCCTAGGCTAGGTGAAGACAGAGTCATTGCAGCGGTGATGGGCAATTCTGACATCCAGAGAAACAGGCACACAGTCCGAATTCTCCCACCTAACCACAAGGCAGAATGGGCACCTCAGCATCCATGAAGCGGGGATAGGAAGGGAGGAAGACCTGCATGACTTGAAAAGGATGTGTCTGGGAAAGTTGTTCCTCAGAGCTGTGCCCACAGATCCACACGAGATGGGTCTGAACTGATGAATCCCAGGCCTCTGAGGGAAGGCTGTCGGATACAGATACCCAGGTGAATCTGAACTTCAGATGAATGAATACCAGATACTTTTTTTTTGAGACAGGGTTTCTCTGTGCAACAGCTCTGGTTGCTGTTCTGTAAAACAGGATAGTCTTGAATTCACAGAGATTCACCTGCCTCTGCCTCCCAAGTGCTGGGGATTAAAGGTGAGTGCTACCACCACCTGGCAGATACTTTTTTTTAATATAAAAGATTTGAGACATTTATAGTAAAAAGGTGTTCATTGTTAATCTGGAATTCTGATTTGGGTGTCCTGTATTTTGTCTGATGACTCTATCCAAGGACACTAGGTATATCCTGGACATCTGGCTAATTCTGGGACTTTTCTGGGCCACCATTATTGGCAGGAAGGGTCAAGTAAAGTGTGTCAGTCACAGAAAGTTGTTTAACACTTAGTCCTCTTTGAATTGGAGCCAAATTAAGGAAATCCATTAGCCTGAGAGAGGACAAATGTAAGAAAGAGCCCCTGGCTGGAGTTAAAGACCTGCCTCATCCTTCTGTCCCTGGTTGCTGTAGCAAACTTTGTGTTCTCAGGGAACCCTGGCTACCCAAACACTACAGGTTGTCCCAGATCTGCCCAGCCAGCTGGTCACAGTGGCGTGTGTTGGGCCACGCTGTCCTTCACTAGGCAGACATATTCCAAGGATTCCCTGGTCACAGTGGCGTGTGTTGGGCCACGCTGTCCTTCACTAGGCAGACATATTCCAAGGACTCCCTGGACTGCAATCCTGGTTCCCACTGGGGTCATTGGTAAATTAGTGTCTGTTGATTGTGTTGGTCTAGAAGGTGGAGCCTCTGTAAAAGGTCTTTAAGCCCTGGGCCCCTCTTCCAGGGTATCGTGATGATAAAGACAGACACAGATTCCTGGGTCTGAGGCCTTATAGTAGTCTCTACTCCAGTTCAGGGCAGATATCTGGACTGAGTTCCTGGTGTCTATAGTCAGTGGGGCCAACACATGGAGTCACCTCTGAGACTTCCAGGACGTTCCCCTTGTCCTCTGAGCTGGGGCTTCTTATGTCTATCCTACCTATATCTCTTGGAGGGCAAGGACTGATTTTTCCACTTCATACTGGGTTTCTGGGGAATTCCAGGAGCTGCCCACACTTAGTTAGTACAGGAGGGACATCAGAGGATGGTAGCCACTGACTACATATCAGAGCTGAAAGATAAAAGGGGTAAGAGATGCATCTGTTTTCCTGAGGGATGCCCAGCACTGGTTTGAAGTATGAGCACACAGCAACCATTGTACATGCCTCTGCTGCTGCCTGAGCCAGGGCTGAGATGGAGGGGCACTTAGAGCAGAGAGAACGTATGGCAAACGAGGGCTGAGGACAGGCAACTCGTATGGGGAGACTGAAGTCTGGCCCCTGGACATTGACTTGGGGTACGTAGCAGGCAGCCAGACAGGAAGGTTGTAGGATAATGGTGCATCACCATAGCTGATAATGTTCAGGGGCCCAGCAGGAGTGACAGTATCAAGAGTCACATTTCTGAAGGCAGCGTATGGGATGGGGTGAGGGCTGGGGAATGCCACCCTATACTGGGTTAGTGAATGATTTACAGCAGGCTCCACCAATGCTGACCAGTAGCCTCCATGTACACTTCAAAGGACTCTGAAAGATTCATGAAGCATCAAAAGTGGGGCTTCAGGGATGCTGAGCTGGCCAAGTCTCAGGGATGCTGCACCCTCCCATAATGTTTGTAGAGGGACCTTTCTTTCCTTCCCCAGGATCCCAAGGGTGACAGTCTGTTGTCTGGATGGTGGCTTCTGAGCCCCCCTTTAAGGACTGAGCCTTGTGGCAGCTTTGGGACCCTGGATCTTCCCACATTCTGTGATGATAGTAATGACCCTCTTTGAGGATATCTGTGGGTATGCATAGGTGCTTCTGAATGGGCTTGTGAGTGTGAGGATTAGTGTTTACCAGAGTGTGCTTGTGTGGACCTGGGGCCTGTGTGGGTGTAGCCTGGGTGTGGAACTGCACCTATGCAGACTGTGAGGCAGAGAACCTGAAAGAATGTCTCAGGATGTTAGAGGTAGCCTATATATGCATGTGGATATGGTTGTGTGAATATGCTTGCTTAGCAGTATATTCTGTGTGTGTGTGTGTGTGTGTGTGTGTGCATACAAAGAGATTGGTTTCCTGCCTGTGTTTTAGCTCTGCCTCTGCTGCTGGCTGGCTGCTGGGTTGGGGCTGACTGTCCAGGAGGGGCCTTCTGGGTGGCTGGAACAAAACATCCCTGGGGAAGCTGTTTCTGCCATGCATGGAATTGGTGTGAATTAGGAGGACTGTACTGGAACATGCGTGGGCCTGGTGTCTACTTCAAGACTCTGATTATTGGTGTGAGGGAATTGGTGAATGAGGACCCTAAATGAAATCTAGGGAGCTGTGAGGGGCAGGCTCAGTTCTGGCTTCCTTTGCTGCGCCTGATGTCTTAGATGGGATTGGTTGGCAGAAGAGGGCCATGCGCAGCAACAAGGCCGTTGAGACTGCATGAGGCTGAGAGCTGCTTAGGTGTAGCATTGGTCATGGTTCCTGCCAGTGTGTTGGTCCACTTAGTCCCATCAAATCAGAGTCAGAATTTGGATGGAGGGTCTGAGTGGCAGGAGGCACAGAAACTGGGATAGTATGAGAGAATGTAGAGCCCTACTTCTTGTTCTCTGTCTCCAAGTGGCTGGAAAGAGGCCACTTGGTGATGAGGCCTTTGTCCCGGCTACAGTGCAGGGGTGTGCCACTATCTGGCTGCAGGCCCCTACTCTTCCTGGCACTGGCTCACTTTGTTCTTTGGAAGATGCTACAGCACCAAGGACTGAAGAACACTGCGGTAGGTCTCTTTCTCACAAGGAGACAGGCCGGATGGGCTGGGGCTTGTCATGTAGCAGTAGCTGAGAGTACTGCGTAACCTGGGGCAAATAGCAGGATCTGAGGGTGGAGCAAGAACTAGGTGCATAAAGAGTCGGGGACTGTAGTAGAAACTGGTGTTATCAGGAGCTGGAGGTGTAACAGAGACTGGGGGTGCAACAGAAGGTGGGGGTACAGAAGGAGCTGGGGATGTAGCAGGATTTTTGGGGTGTGACTGGAGCTGGAGATATAGCTAGAGGCAGCGCTTGTATAATGTGTCTGGGATTTGTGGAACAGAGAAGTTCACATTCTCTGGTTGTCTCCCTGAAGATGCCAAAAAAGGCTGCCACCCTGCCTTGTTCTGGGTGTCAACATCCTGAGTGGGAAGGGATCCTTCAGCCCAGGCCTGTGCGGGGTGTGCCGTGGCTTTTCCTTGTATTTCCACCTCCTGGAAGGTTGAGGCTGCTTCCAACTGGCCCTTTAGATGTCTTTGGTACCCTCTCACTGCTTCCCTGATGCATCCCTGATGGCCTCGGGTTTTGTCCTGAGTGCTGAGGAAGGCAGAGCCTGGCAGAGATACGCCTAGCCAGATAGAGTTGGCTCATTTATTTTTACCTTAACACTTATATAATACTGCACAGCATCGTTCCAGTGCTTCACAAATCTCATTCCCCTGTTATCACAATCCTGCAGTGTGATTGTCTTATTCCCATTGTAGGTAAAGAAACAAAGGCACAGAGACTCAATTACCTCCCCAGAACCACACCTGGAAGTTAAGCTCATAGCTGTAAAATATAGGCAGCGACCCCACTGTCCTTCAGGGCTCTCAAAGAAGCATCAGCCCACCAACTGAGAACAGAAACACCAAAGTTGCTTTGCTGAAATTGGACATTGGGGTCACACCAATACTTTCTGGATGTCCTAAAAGCCCTTCCTGGGGGATGGGTAGCCTTCTTTCATGTGCTTCCACTCTACCTTCCTTTCTCAAGAAAGTTATCATCTCTTGGCTTTGGCTACTCAGAGCAACATTGAGGTGGGTGGTGAGTGAAGGATCTGTTTATTTTGGCTGTTTCATGCTAGGTTACAAATGGTTACATACTACAAACAGGCGCATTTAAAGAAAGGCTATGTTTCTGACATTTCTAGAAGATACAGTATCACAGAAAACCGCCTGATCCTCTCTCTGACTCTTACAATCTTTCCACCCCCCTTTGCACTATGTTCCCTGCAGGAATTGTTTTGTAGATCTGTTCCCTGGGACTGGGCTCTGAAACCCATTTTGATTGGTTGTGGTTTTCTGTAATGGTATCCATCTGTTATAAAGAGATGTTTCCTAACAAAGGGTGAGAACTACATTTATCTGTGGGGGTTAAGGACAGATATTTAGAGTGTAGTTAAGGGATTATGTTGATTTAGTAAATTGATTGCTGTAGGTTTTCCTCCAAGACCCATGCCTTCACTAACCCTGGGTAGTTGGTTAGGTTTCCAACACCAAGCATGATGCCCTTCTTGCTGAATGGGTTTTAATGCCAATAAAAGCACTGTTAGTTATGCCATATAATAGTAGTGCATGGTACTACTACTGCTGCACCCTTAGGGTTATGTGCCATGTTTGTCACTCTTGTGGTTCAGAGGCATCACAGCTAGGTAGGACTGACTGCTGGTTGCTTCCTTCCTTTGGAAGCTGGCATGGTGCTTCCTAGGACCATGAAAGCTACCATTTGAAAGAGAGCAAGGAGGGTTATATGAGAGGCCTTTGGAAGGAGGAAAAGGAAAGGGAAATGAGGTAATTATATTGCAATCTCAAAAATAAAGAAAAAACCCAAAACAAAAAAGGAAGGATATGGCTAACCCCCATTTCTTAACTTTAGCTCCAGTGGCATTTGGGCTGGATCATTCTCTTGTGGGGATGGTGTGTCTTTACATTGTAACACTGCATTAAGTGTGATTACACTAGTTTTGGGGACAGGTAGCCTCCCTGAAGTGCACATTTTTTTGCTGTCTTTCTCCTAAGAGCCAGCCTCGGGTTATGTAGCATTCCCTCTTCTATTGTAACCATGGGAAGGTCTGTATTGGAGCCATGGAGGAGGTGGATGCTTGGACCTGGGACACTGTGAGCATTCTCCTGTCATTAAGCAGCTAGCTACAGATAGTAAGGTCAGGCTGTTTTGCCATTTTTTTCTGTTCTAAGAGGAGGCTGTGATTCTCCTTCTGCTAGAGGAAGATTGGGGGCTTTGTTGGCAGCTGTGACAGAAGAACTCAAAGTCAGGACGTTTTGGAGACGGAAGTCCAGGACTGAGGTGTAAGGGGAGGGTCTGCCTCTGGACCTGCAACCTTCTCTGTGGCCTCATGTGCAGGGATCAGTGAAGGCACTTAGGCCTCAGATCCCTACCTAGCCTTGGACTGGACCATGGGGCTCCATCCTCACCATTTGCTCTTCCTTAGATGCCCTGAACTTACACCATCACTTTGGGAGTAGGACCCCAACAAATCAACTTGGGAGACACAAACAAACTGAGCCTAGTCCAGGATTTGCTCAAACAAATTGAGTCTCGCCCTTGGGCTGCTCAAGGTCATCCAACCTGCAAGAGCTACAGGGATCCTGGGGGCCATACTTTGTATCAGGCATGGCCCTGCCCTGCCCTTAGCACCACCTTGACTTTGACAAAAGAGGAAGGCAAATTTGCTGGATGCTGGGATGTAGCCACAGGGGTCACAGGAAGAGGCTGAAGCTCCTGTTGAGTATTCTCAAGTCATCTGCTGGTGGGGCATTTGCTAACTTTGTCTGAGGATAAGAGCCAGTTGTAGAAGGAACCTCAAAGACCTATGGGTGCTTCCCCAGGCTGGAAAGCATTGTTCAAGCCTACTGGTCAAGCAAGACACTATAGCAAGCCTGGACTGGCTGTAGGCAGGAGCCAGCAGCAGATAGCTTGTGCGTGGGCAGGTGCTGACCACTCTACCAGCAGGAGCATCTCTAGAGAACAGAGTTCCAGCCACCCACACCCTCCCAGGGTACACTCCAAGGGCTCCAAGTCATGTAGTTCCTGGGCTGCCCTCCAGGGCTCATGTGGCTGGAGGCTCAGAGTGACCATTCTCCGATGAAAGTGGACAAGTCTCTCCGTGGATCAGGCTGTGAACTGTGAGGGGTCATAAGACCCTGAGCCAAGCTTACTGCACAGGGAAGATGAGCATATGGTAGTCAAATGAGCGATAGTTTTAGACCAACAAGGAACTTGGGTTGAAAGAGAAGGCAGTGGAATGAGGACAATCTGACTTCAGGGCTTTCCAGACACAGTGTCCATCCAATACCA
The DNA here is from genome assembly GCA_001685095.1 of Ellobius talpinus. Lineage (NCBI taxonomy): Eukaryota > Metazoa > Chordata > Mammalia > Rodentia > Cricetidae > Ellobius > Ellobius talpinus. The sequence goes on along the minus strand of LOJH01056512.1, from coordinate 4,062 downwards.
GGACAGGGGACAGCATTCTAGACTGAGAGTGCAGCGCCTGAAATTGTGTGACAGTCTCTAGGGTGCTGTGCTTGGCCAGTGTCTGAGGGGGAGTGGCAGGACCAGTCTCACAGATGAGTGGCTGTGAGTTGGAAAATATTAGCACACAGATTCCCTGGAAGTGCATCATGGATTGCTCCACAGTGAGGCCTGTATCATGCCCTCACTGGATCAAGGGGCTGCTATAGTCTTCACCTTTTATCTTCAACGGGACAGGGAAAATTGCCACAGCTTCTAGGTTGTGAGGAGGGGTGTGTAGGTGGCACTTACAAAACTGTGGTCCAGAAATGAAGAAGGAGGGATACAAAGACATAAGACTATCATAGAAGAGGGAGATCAGAGCTTTCTAGAAGCCTGGAAAGTTTGTCTTGGGGCCTCTTTGGACACTTCTAGGGCTGCCACCATTCCCTGTCTGTCTCTATCTGTCACCACAGTGAAATTATTACCAGTGGTTGGGAAGTACAAGTTCAGTTCCTCATGTAATTAGCTCGTTTGCCAGGGGCTAGGGCAGCTTGTTAAGAGCTCTGGTCCTTAAAAAAATGAAGCAACTATAAATTAAATTCCTATTGACTTCAACCAGTAAACATTCCTGTCAGATTAAAAAAAAAACCAAAACGCTTTCCCATCTTGTCTTCCCCTCACTTCATTGCTTTCCATTATCCAGACCAACACAGTCCTTCTTAATAGTGGAAAATTCCTTTGAGGGGGTCCTTTTTTTGCCTGGGTAGGCACTTCCTGTTGTCCAAATTATAGGATTAAAACCACCACAGCTCTGCCCAGTCAGAGTGACTGAGAACCTGTCTCTTCTCATTTCCCCAAATTGAGTCTGTTTCCCTGCTGGCAGTATTTTCCCTTCTGGTCCACAGCAGCTGTTCTGTCTTCTTGAGATCTCGCTTGGAAGGAGGTCTCTGTTGGAAGAGCTGCAGTGGGGAGCATCCCATGTACTGTGATCACTGACCCTTAGCATGAGGGTGACCAAACTCCTGGCTGTGAATGCTATTATGTAACAGTCAAGTGTGCTGAATGTATGAAGCTAGGCTTCCTGGCAGGGGTTTCAGATGGTGGCAAGTGTCTGCTCATACTCTCTGTGGCTTCATTCGAGGCTTCTGACGATCTGGGCAGCACAGATCATGGAAGCTGGACATCCTTTCCACATCCTTTTCCAAGAATTCCCTGTGCTTGGCATCCATGAGACCAGAGTCCCAGCCTCAGCTGGAGGGGAAAAGAATGGTCAGTTTCCATCCAGAAAGCAATGGGATCCTCTGACCGGTATTGCTGTGTGTAGCTCTCCATAGAGGTCTTATGCTGGTGGACCTCCATCCTGAGTAGCCACAAGAACCATGGCTTATAGACCCTCACCTGTGCCAGGCTCTGGGACACTGGGTACAAAGATACAAACTCAAAAAGACCCAGGTAAGAAATATGTGGCCATAACCTCTTGAATTTTATTCCTTGTTTCTTTTTTGCTTTAATATTTGCTTTTTTATGTGCATTGATGTTTTGCCTGCATTTATGTCTGTATGAGGGTGCCAGGTCCCCTGGAACTGGGGTTACAGACAGTTGTGAGCTGCCGTGTCAGTGCTGGGAATTGAACCCGGGTCCTCTGAAAGAGCATCCAGTGCTCTTAACCAGCGATCCATCTCTCCATTCCTCTTATTGCTTGTTTCTTGAGGCAGGGTCTTTCTGGCTTTAAACTTTTGATATTCCTCCCATTTTCACCCCCGAGTGCTGGAATTACAAGTGTGACCCACTATACCTGGATAAATACATTAATTTTCAAAAGGTTCTGGGGATGGAACCCAGGACTTTATACATGCTGAGCAAAAACTTTACCACCAACTCATACCCCCAGGCACTTGTTTTGTGTAGGAAGGAATATGAAGGAGGACTCCAAGGGCAATGGGCATTGGCATGAACTTCAAACTGCTCTTTGATAGAGCAGGAGCCAATATGATCCCGTGTTTTGATGGCCTGACGTCTCTGCCTGCTTCATGTAGCTCAGTGATAGCAGATCAGGGGAGCATCCCCCACCCCGCTGCCGACCCCCAGACTCCCTGACCTGAGGAGCAGGAGAGGGAACAGGCTGAGCCGTCAGGTTGCGAAAGGGGTGCTGAAGGGACAGCGCCCAGCCGGAGGATGATTTTGCGAGTGCCTGCAGCCTGGACCAGAGCTCACTTTCCTCTGCTGGAGCTGGCTATCGTGTGCATCTGAATTTTTCCACCCCCACCCCGCCCTCTGGCATCCTGTAGGTGCAGTCTTGGCATAGATGGCCTGAGTCTGTAAGCTTTTGCCATATACTTTTAAATCAAATGAAATTCCTGTTGCTTGTTTGACTGGGTGTTCATGACCCACTTTCTTGGGTCTTGGGGAGGCCAGTGGCATTTTAGTAACTGAGCTGCTGACAGTGCATGACCCACAGGTATGCAAGGCATGATGTTTAAAAAAATATCATAAATGGTGAATGAGCCAGCTTGCTGGGAAGACTTCCTAAACAGAGGAAGCAGGGAGTTATAATCTATGATGGAGTCACTTTCTAGAATCTTCTGAAATGTAGCAAAGCTGTAGGTCCATAAAACATTGGTAGAGAAGAGAACAGAGATCTGGGGAGTGTATTGGTGTCTGCACCAAGCTGGCTCCCCTATGAGCTTCCGTGTGTGTGTGTGTGTGTGTGTGTGTGTGTGTGTGTTCTTACTTTGCAGCACCAGGGAGTTTGTGGGGCTAACTGATGGCTCCTAACAACCTCAAGGATGTGTTCCCATATTTTTTTTCCTGAAAGAGAAGATGATGTTATGGAAGTCCAGACAACCCTGAACCTTGCCGCCTTCTCAATGCCTCCTCTTGGAACACATTTCCCTTCTTGGGAACCATGATCTTTGTCCCTCAGGTCTCCGACTTCTAATCAGAAAAATTGTTGTCCCAGGAGGAGGGATGAAATGGGCCAGGCCCTCCCAAGTTGTCATCAATGAGCTATGGTCATTTACCTAGTTATTTTAAAAAGTATTATTTTTTATTTTTATGTTATGTGTATGTATATTTTGCCTGCATGAATTTACATGTACCATATGTTTTCAGTGCCCAAGGAGGCCAGAAGAGGGTGTTGAATCCAGGATTTCTCTGTAGCTTTGGAGCCTGTCCTGGAACTAGCTCTTGTAGACC
>LOJH01056511.1:0-11694 GCA_001685095.1 Ellobius talpinus | reverse complement strand
CTTTCTTCCTTCCTTCCTTCCTTCCTTCCTTCCTTCCTTCCTTCTCCTCCTCCTTCTTTTCTTATTCTTTTTTTTTTTTGAGACAAGGTTTCTTTGTTTGACAGCACTGGCTATCCTGGAACTTTCTCTTCAGATCAGGCTGGTCTTGAATTTAGAGATTGGCCTGCCTCTGCCTCCTGAGTGCTGGGATTAAAGGTGTGTGCCACCAAGCCTGACCCAAGGGTCTTTCTAAATTCCTCAGAGGAGGAGCTTAGGTTTTGAATTTCTGTTGTTGCTTTGATCTATTCTAATTGAATTGATTCCAACGGACACTGCTGTGAACACGAGCTTCCCTGTGTGCATGTGAAGCCACTGAGGTGTATTTTAATAGCTGCCATTTCCCTGCCTGTGGTCTCATGGCTTAGTGCTGCTTTTAGGCTAAGTTCTGAGCAGCGCAAAATGAGCAGACATGAGATGTGTAGCTTCTAGTTGTGCTCTCAAAGGGAAAAGGAATGTGTTCAGCCATCTTCCTCTCTCTTGCTGACTGGGCATAATGATGAGGCATTCAACATGGATAGAAAGATGATCTAGAAGGAATTGCCTCTGGACGACCTTTGAGCACAGTCTTTCTAGCTGTGTCTGAGGAGGGCTGTATTATTATAAGTACTATATGTATCTAAGCCTTTATCCTATTAATTCAGACAGAGATGAGGTGGAATAAGTGCTCTAAGAAACTAAGGTCTTACATTACAGTGAGCGTGGGGTTGAAGATAATCTTTTGAGCCACTCTTTATTATGGGCTATTTTAGATTCATCTTTGTTCTGAATGAGAATCCAAGCAACACCTCCAACCTGCCTCTACATTACCTGATTCACTTGAGGACTGCGGAGACTCATAGTAACGTAGCAGCATCTTCTCTGAAAGACAGCAGGGTATCACTTGGTGAGAGGCAATTGTATCTGAAGGTTTCAGTTCCATCATACACAGGGCCAGAAAACCTTGCCCTAAACCTTGTCATATACCAGTAAAAGCAAAACTTTGAAAGTTCCTAGAAAAATCTCAAAATATATTATTGTGCTCTGATGAGTTCCCTAATATGGCTGTTATTGTTTATGGCAGAGAAATACTCTTTCACAAAAGACTTATGCTATGGTGGCACTGAAAATGTTGGAAAGGTCTAGTGACTACTCAGCATTAATACATACATGTGGCTTCTCTGTCCATATTTCTCAATAGTTGTTTCTCAACATCTGTATTCTTCCCTGAAGAATCTGACTATGGTGAATCCTTCTTAAAATGGGAAGGACTAGAATTAGTAGAGATGATTAAGCCCATAGCTGTTGAATATCTCAGTTCATCCATTGCTGCTAATTTGGTAGATTTTTTTAACCTTGCCAGTCGTCATTACTAAATATAGACATGAAGAATAGTCTTGAATTGTCTACCGTTTTCTTGGAGCTTTCCAGAATCTTCAACATTGATCACATAGCGTCCGTCCTTCAAAACTTTGAAACTAACAGATTGGTCATTGAATGTGCTCAGGGAGGCATGAGATTCTGTAACAGGTGAAATCCCTGTCAGCAAGACAACACACAAATTTGTCAGTAAACAAATCATCCTATGAACAAATTTCTTGGCTATGTTTTGAAGTAATTCCTCAGAAGAATTGTGTTTTTTTTAACAAAACACATAATTCTTCCTTGTAACATAAGCAAAACTCATGTACCATAGTTGGTACCAGGGTCGGATTAAAGGTGCTAGCTTCCTGCATGGTGAATCTGGGAGTGAGGAAGAGGACAACTCCATACTTGCCTTCCTACAGTCTAGGGGACTGTGGGAAATAATGGTCATATATTGGAAGGCATAGGTGAATGCATGTCCCTTTATAACGCATGCCTACTTAGAGATTTCCAACATGCTAGGGCAGTGGTTCTCAGCCTGTGGGTGGCAACCCTTTTGGGAATTGAATAATTCTTTCACAGGGGTCAAATATAAAATATCCTGCACATCAGATATTTACACTACAATCCATAACAGTAGCAAATTTATAATTATGAAGGAGCAACAAGAATAATTTTATGGCTGGGGGGTCACCACAACATGAAGAACTGTATTAAAGGGTCACGGCATCAGTAAGGTTGAGAACCACGGCTCCTGGGGGATGCAGAGGTCAGCTAGTTCATGCCTTTGCCTGAGACACATACAGAGCTCATGATAACGTTTTGAAAGCATATGTGGGGAAATTGAAGCAGGCTTGGACCATTTGAGGATCCTACTTTAAAATTTATCTTCTATAGGTTATTGAGTTTTGCGAGTAAAACTAATATACAAAATAAGCATTTGTATGTGAACATCTAAGCAAAGTAATTTAAAAACAGTTTGTGAGAAATGAATATTGATTAGAAGCTTAATATTATTTGTATTAAATATATACTAAATACATACTATATATGATACATACTAAATTACTTCATATAATATCGAAAATAATATATATTAAAATAACAACATGTGATTCTTAATCAAGTTTCCTTAGTGGTGGGGTTTTCACTTGTTAATTGATTAATTGTGGGTTTGTTTATTTGTTTGTATGTTTGTTTATGAGACACTGTCTTACTATACAGTTCTGGCTGTCCTGGGACTCACTATGTAGCCCAGACAAACCCGAGCCCACAGAAATTCACCTGCTTTCCAAATGCTGGGATTAAAGGCACATGCCACTATGCCCAGGACTCACTTTTATTTTTCTCCCACATTGGTAGAGATTAAACGCAGAGCCTTGCACGCGAGGCAAGTGTTCCACCAATAACCCATATTTCCTGGACTCTCTTCTGTTCTCGATTAGCGCCATTTTATGTGGAGCTTCGCACAAATGGTGAAAACTTAAGACGAAACTACTCTTTAAGCCATATCGCATTAAAATGGTACTTTAAAAGATAATAGTTCTTTATCCTCTTTTATGGTGAACATTTTGAAATTTGGGGATTAATGCGTTTTTTTCTTTCAAAGGATAATTCCTCTAGCAGGATTAATGTGGACATAATTGCAAGCTACAGCAAATATTCTAAAATATCAGTGGAGCGCTAACCAGACATGGCATGGGCACAGCTACGTGGCACCCAGTTTGGATGCCACTGAGCCGGCACACAAGCAGGAAACAAGTTTCTGAGTAGCACTTGCCGAGGCCCCATGTGCTAGCTCACACCTCAGCCCCACACGGCCTCTGTGGTCAGGCACACCTTTGATACTCTCTATGTTAAGTGGTTCGGCACGTTCTTCAAAACTGGCACCTCTCAAACCGACTAGAGCAGGCAGGTTGTTCTTCACAGCAGCAGAGAAGTCCCTTTCATGCTTTCTACCTGCAAGACAACAGTAGGAGTCGGGGTGAGCCGTCCATCTTCATTCTGCAAAGATGCCATCCTTTTGCATGGGCAAATGGCGACAGTGGTAAGTGATCCCAGGTTGGTGGTCACCCAATGGTCTAATGGGATCAATACCTCCTTGATGCTGAGGTCTTCATGTTAAAACCATTTTTCAATTCACATTCCAGCAGGGCACACCAAGAGGAAGAAAACTACTCACACGCATGCAACACTCAAAAGCAGCCACTGTGAACCAGTTACTTTACTTCCTCCATAGTAAAAATATCATCCCAAGTGATTACATTCTTATTTAAAATCTTGTATCAACTGTTTTCACTCACCATTGTATCCATTTCTCCGATGTCACTAAAACCCCTCTCTAAAACTGCCACCATGGTGTCTGTCATCTTTATTGTTTTCCTCAAGGAGAACTTGGGTGAGGTAAACAACTGTATATATGAACGTGGAAAGTGAAAGCTGCTAGGTGCCCATCGGTCTGTCCAGGAATGAACTTACATGATTTTTGCGAATACTTTTTGGTGGATTCTTTCTCAAGGTAACAGGTCTTTCCTATGATGACGCCAGAACGGAGCTTCATTTGGTAGATGTGGCAAATTTCTCTGGTCTTCTGTTGGGAGTCTAACAATAGAGAAACAGTGTAGATTTATGTAGGTTATCCTATAAATATTCCCAGCACCTCCAACAGAGGGTGGAGTAGCACTACTGCTGTCTCGACTAATTTTATAGTGAATCATAGGATATGGTAGGCAAAATGAAATCTTGTATTAGTTACTTTTCTCATTATTGTGATCAAATTTTTAACAAGAAGCAACGAAGAGGAGAAAGTGTTCGTTTTGCTCAAGTTTCAGATCCTTTGTAAAGGGAAACAGGCAGCGAGAGGCTACCTGCTCACATCTCAGCAGACCAAGGAGAATGGAGAAACGCTGCTGTTTAGCTGTCTTTATCTGGATCTCTTTTAATTGGCTCTGGATCTGGACCATGAGATGTTGCAGCTGCCCATTTTCAGGGTTGGTCAAGATTAATCCTTTCTGGAAAATGCTGTCCTAGGCATACCCAAAGATATGCCTCAGTAATGCAATCAAGTTGACATTTGAAATTAACCGTCACAGATCTTGGGATTTAACAGACAATAGGCTGGGGTTGTATTTTGCTGCCAAATGAGTTGTTGAAACATTTAGGTCTTTAGAAATATTTTTATTGTTGTTTTCAGAATGCCATTTGAGGGATCATAGCTCTACATTCAGTAGACATCAGCCGTTGCCTAACTGAGGGGACTGTTGACATCCTTATAGATTGGAACTGTTTTTCTGCTCATCTAGAATAAACTTTTAATAATTTTTGGAGGATGACTGAAAACTCTAAAGGGTGTTGATACTAAAACAACTGCCCTTATCCAAGAATCAGCCCTAGGCCATTGCTCTGCTATATTTCACTTTATATGCCTTTTAACTTAGCCACTCATAATAATCTTGCAAAGTATTATTATCTTAGTTTTACAGACTTTTAGGAATGGCAACACTGTCCAAGGTTACGTGGCTCGTGAGTTCTGTTAAGGAGTGTGTTCAGTGTCCCCACAGACTCTTGTTCTTGAACACTTGGTCCTCCCTGGTGACACTGTTTGGGAGGTTACAGAACCTTTGGGTGTAGGACACCTGCTGATGTACCTACACCATAGGGGCCAGTCTCAGAAGACTATAGCCTGGTCCTTCAGTTTTCTCCTTCTGGCTGTCGCCGTAGGATAAGCTGCTGCAAGCTATGACTGCCAAAGATTAAACTGATCCAGCTTCCATCCATATCATGATGGACTATACATTCCAAGACATGAAGCAAAATGAATTCACTGCCTTGAAGTCACGTCTATAAGCTTTTGGCCATAGAGACATAAAAATAATTAATGCAGTATGTTTAATAACAAAGCTCTTCATTAGGTTTTTACCTCCACTGACAAAAATGACCATAGGCCAGATGTGGTCACACCTCTAGTCCTAGCACTCAAGAGGTTAAAGGAGGAGGGTCGGGAATTCCCAGATAAGTCTGAGCTGCATAGAGTCTTATTTGTCTGGGGTGGAATCTGCCCTGTAGCCTAGGACTAACCAAATACAAATTCTATCAACTGAACTAAAAAAAAATCAGCCAGTTATTCAGTAATCTTCATTTTGCTTAGCCAAAGAAAATTTTAAATCTCCTGTAGAAAATCTCATTTGTGTCTTGGACATCATAAATAGTCTTTCAGGGTCAGGTTGTAATAAAGACCGTAACATGTGAGTTGTAAGATCTCAATATTCAAAGTGCGCTCTGGCACCAATGCCAGAAATTCTGGCATGTCTACTCCGTAACGCAGTGTCTATGAAGGGCCTCATTTTCTGGATACTAAGACAGCACATTCTTTAATATGAGGAAAACTGGAAACATCGGGTCATTTTTACTGAGTCACTATTTCTACACACAACTACAAATGAAAGGATCGATTAAACTGGGATCCCTGACCATTCAGAAACCATTGTCAAATTGGTTTTTAAAATCCTGATTACCAAAGAAGTGTGTGGATGGTTCAGAGCCACGTGGAGAACAGAAGGGACATTGCTTTGTCGTTAGGCCATTCTTCATCACTGCCTAGTTTCCTCCCAGTCCACCAGAGCTCTGTTAGCCTTCTTGGTGTTGCTGTTCCAGTATAAAAAGCATGCTGCAAATATTAATGATTCCTTCCTGTATTGTTGATTTTAAGACTCAAGGATCCTTATAGCCCCTTCTCGTCAGAGGTATACCTACAATTTAACTTCATTTCTCTTTCATCGAATTCCAAACATTTTAGTTTTTGATGGTAGGAGCTGTGAGAAGTGTGAGGGGAACTGATACAAAAAAACAACCCATATTTCACTAAGTCAAAGGTAGAATTATCTAAGCTAGCACTGTCTTGTGCTCTACCCAGTGACAGCAGTGACATATAAACTCTTCAAACACGAGGCTTCCGTATCCTCAGGAGCCACCTCTTTTTTTTTTCTTTCAGTTCTTACATTCTTAGGTGTTTTGATAAGGTGGCATGTCTGGACATTGGCATAGTAAGTGTTTGACGACAGATTTCCAGTAGTGTGTAAAACAGGAATGTGGACGCTCTTACTTGGTAGCTTGCGAGTTTTTACCAGGGTTTTGCCTGTTGCGTTGCTCGGCTTGGCTGGGGAAATTTTGGAGGTTGAATATTTCATTTTAGGTCTCATTTTCAAGTTTCTGTGGGATTAAAATATAACATTAGTCCAGCTATATGTACCTGAAATCACCAGAAACAGTCTTGGCTAACTCGACATGAAATCCTTAGTCATACAGAAAAAGTAAATAAGGAAATTTGACCAGAGCATTCTGGCTGTGCACTTGTGCTAGAATCTAGCCATAGAATAATAATAAATAAAGCACAGAAAAAAATCTCAAGCTGAGTAGACTTACTGTTAGTGGCAATATTTATATTGAAACCTTAGGGTTGTTTTATTGTAGTACATAGCAAAAAAATAAAGTAGTCATACGAATGTTGCATGATTTTCACTGTAGGGGAAAAGAAACACAAGTACATAAAACTCTTGTAAAGTTAAATTTGAGTCAGTATTAAAGGAATGCCCAGCAGTGTGTGTACATAACTTATTTTCTAAATATTTTCTCCACTTAAAAGAATCATGACTCCAGATATGGGGCCAGGAGAGTCATAATGAACATGAAACATGTCGTGGCAGAAAAGATTAATGAGGTTGTTGCAAAGCATTATAGCCACCCTGGAGTTTCTGCCTATCAGATCTGGCACCCACTCAATATTCGAAAGAGTCATGGTGGTGAGCAAGAATAAGCTTCATTTCTCAATAACAAATGAAGGTAGTAATATTGCTGATTTTCTCAGCGCACTCCCAAGTAAGAAGATCAGGGTGACAAGGGAGAAACTATATTCCAAGGAGACAGTGAAAGATCACTGGGAATCAAGGGGGATGGGTAGCTAAAACGCTTGGACAAACAAAAAGAACGCGGAGAAATAGAAAGCAGTACAAAACTGGCTCCCTGCACGGGTGGAGGATGGGGAGAGGGGCTGGGAAGGGTCAGGAGGGAGGGAAACAGCAATCACGTGGTTAGCCTCGGTTTGGGTGGCCATCCTGAGAACAGAAGAGCAGTGGTAGCAACGAGGGAGAAGCCCAGGATTGACAACACAGTTCTCAGAAGTGTTAAACCCACGGCAGGAATTTGCTTCAAGGTGAGTCCTCTCTCACTGCTGGTAGCGTTAAGGAACCATTTCCTCACTCCCGGTAACTTAGAGCTTTGCGAACAGGAGCTAACTTCAAAGGGGGCCTCCTGTTGAGACTGAGTAACTCTGGAGATCAGAAAACACAGTCAGGGGGCCTGGGAAAACTCTGCCACGGTGACTGTCCAGGAGAAAACCCCGTAAGGAGAGGGGATGGCAGATCCACTATGAAGTTTTGGTAACCGGGAGGAGCCTGGGCTATGCAAACCACAGTGGTCAGAAGTCCTGCCCTCTTGTGGCGAGGATTGTGACCTGTACCCTGAGGTTGTCTGCCGAGACAGGCCTCCAAGCCTGCAGCTGCAGGTTTCTGATAAACCAAGGCAGATTGATTGCCCTCACAACAATCACGCTCAGGTAAACCAGGTGAACTTTGCCATATCGAGGAATGCAGACCGAGGCTCCCTGGAGTGAATGGGAACCTGCCCAGTCTACAGGACGTAGAGATCAGCGTGGGGTGCAAAGGCCCCACAAACGCAAAGGAAGAAAGCCTCTAGACTTTTATTAGAGTCTAGCTTAAGCACAGCCTTGATGCAGATGACTTGCCCTCCACTGGCCTCACGTAATGCCAGCCTGCTTAGCGGGAATAAACGCAAAACCACGACCCTCCCCACACAGACCTGGAAAAGTACTTCTGCCCCCCTTTTCATTTTCCTTTCATTTAAAGCAATTTATTATTTTGAATTTTTATTTTTTATTCCTCTTCTAATTTTATCTACTTTTATATTTGAGTTTTAAATCTCTTGTTATCTTCCTTACATCGTTTCAATCTTAACATGTCTTTTTTCTTTCTAAATTTTGTAAAAAGTAAAAATATGATTATATTATTATTCAGGCAAATAGAACCATCTAGTTCTTGACAGAAGTATCAAAAACATGTATTGGGAAAATATAGCCTTTAGCACTTTTACTGGGAAAACTGGATATCTACATGCATAGGACGAAAACAGAAATCTGTCTTATCCTGTACAAAAGAAATCCCACGAAACTCAAAATGTTGTCTAGTCCCTCCCTTCATTCTTGTCCTGTCTCCTTTTTCGGTTCAGACGGATTAAAAATTAACTACTCTATAAAAGTTACAACCCTCAATTAAAGGAAATAATTTATTCTGAGCCAGCAATGATGACTGTTCCTGGCTCAGGAGCATGGATTCAAGTTATTCAAAAGGATACATTCCCAAGTCAAGGTGTGATTACATGAAGGTTTGCAGGCAACAGACAAAGGAAGTCTTAAAGCTGATACATTGATACATTAGTTAATAACCGTGGGGAGGGGTCGGGGTTGAGTCAGAACTTGGAAGTTTGTTTTAAACAATCTGCCCTTCTTATACGCAAAGCAAACACCCAGCTTCTTTGAAATAGAAATAATAAGTTTTGGAAGATGTTAGCATAAGGCAGAGTTCCCTGGGGAAGCTGTAGCTGGGTCAATTACCCCACACACTCTTCATACAAGGATTGACTGAGTGAAATATTGTGGTTGTGGAGAGGTGTAAGATTAAGAGTCAAAATTATCTTGGGCTGCCTTAGACTCTTTGTGCAAGAAGCCACATTTTTAAAAAAAATAATAAAGGCATCTGATTTGATGCCCTCAGAATGTGCTGTTTATGTTTAGCGCAAAGCTAACAAACTATAAGATGACATATAAAACCTACAAGAAATATGTCCTCATCTTTCTGTGTCTACTGTTTGTTGAATATGTTACTTATGACTAAGGCAGTTATTGAATGTATCGGCTTATGATTTCTTTTGTTTGTGGCCTGCAAGCATTCATGGAACCACTTTTGCTTAGGAATGCATCATTTAGGGTAACCGGCATCCATGCTCCTGAACTACAAGTCACCTTTGCCAGTTTAGGAGAATTGATTTCCTTTAAAACAGAGCAGTAACTTTTACAGAATAGTTAATCCTTAACCCTTCTGCATGGGATAACTGAGGTCAGGTACACATATTAAGGTTTGATTTTCAGTTGACAGGAAAGTTTAACTAATAGCCCGGACCAGGAGGAATTAAGGTAGCATGGGCAGACTGAACATTACCCTTCTGAACGGCTTCAAAAACAGGGATAGGTTTTGTTTGCTCTTTCACCCAAGGGTACATGAGTGAAACAACATTTTCTGGTCATAAAAAATGTCATTTAAATAAATCAGTTTATTACCATCTATAGCCTGTCTTCTTGGAGAATTAGAATTCATGTTAGCCTAGCAAGAATGCTGTATGTAGCCCCCTCACTGAAGCATTGTGCCCGGCTTTGCTTTTCTCTATTCCCAGTCGCTATCATAACCTTCTCCTCCCTACCTGACTTCCATGGACTAGCTTGAGCAAATACCTGTGGAAGACCTCTGCTCTACAGGACCATTTGCTTGCATGGTTGAACAAGATAAGAAACTAAGAAATAAACGTTTATGATGGAGTCATCAGCCTAGAAAGTCAGCAATCATTATAATTACAAATCTAAACTCTATAATCCAGAACTATGTTCAAATCCCATTCTGAAAGACAAACCACTTTATTCAATAACAAGTCCTTTATCTTTTTATATCAGAATTGTTAGAGAGCTTAGAAAAGGTCCTGTTCTCTCCCCCCACCTCCCCTCAACAACAGAGAGCAAATATTCTTGTAGACTAGTGTGGCACTCACCTTGGCAGGGACAGGGAATAGCTGGTCTTGGATAATGTGCACTCCTGCCATCAGCACTTGCTGATAGCCAGTGCACTCACCCTCCAGATCTATTTATATGGTAGCTCGGATTAAGCAATGTAGGTGTCAGTAGCTGATGCACGAGCTATGCAAATAGAGCCAGCTATCTGAATGGATTAGAACGTGTGGGTGTGTAGCCTTTCCCTACAGGCAAATCCCAACAGAGCACTGCTTTCAGAGTAACACTTAGTTGATAATTTTTTTAGAGGTATGATCTTTGAAACAGATGCTCAGAGGTGCCTGTTCTGGAATATAGAATATACAGGAACAGATTGTCTCTTCTGGAGAAAGTTGGGTTTTCTTTTTCTAGTTGAATTTTTTTTTCTAAGTGTAAAACTGACATATGTGCCCTTAGAAAAATATATAAATATCTGGAAAGCATCAGTGCTATCAACTTTTCCCCTCAATGCATCTATTTTTAATTAGACTGTAGAATCATACTGCACACATTTTGTGAGCCATCTTTTTCAGTCTCAAAAATTAGCACTGTATCCTGGGTGTTCTCTGCTTTCAGTCATATGAATTGATCTTTAACCAACCCCTTCTTGATTAACACATTGGCTGTTTTCAGCCCCCCCATTTCCCTAATGTTAGTGTGTTGGTGTTTCCAGCTGAAGGAGAGGGCGCATGTGCAATTCCTAGAAAACTTTTGAAGTTTATCAGTAACATGAATTTCATAATAGTGGAATTTACCCTTGGATCACGAGGTGGTTGTATGTGTGTATGTATGTACGTATGTATGTATGTATGTATGTATCTGCTCCTATTTCCATTTGACTTCCAAGAGCCTGTGTTGGTCTGTAGTTAGTCAGCACTCTGTCTGAGTTTCCTTACCCCTGGCCCTGAAGCAGCAATAGTTGCTGTCACCTTTGACACATTTGCCTTTCTGAAGAACAGGAAATTTTTACGTCATAACTCTATGTGTCAGCGTCTTGGACCTACCTAAAAAGGGAAAATGAGCCAAATACCAGTATCCATAGCTTTCTGCTTTCTGGGTGTGGACACCATGCGACCAGCTACTCAGTGTTCTCACGGCCATGCATTCTCCATCCTGACGAGAGGACGGACTGCGAGCCAAAATAAACCCTTTCCTCAGAAGTCACTTCTTCAGGAGTTTGTCACAATAACGAAACACTCACACACACTATAAGCTAAGAAATTAAACCCCTGTCAGTGATGCTTGTTAAAATGCTGTCCCGTTGTACTATTTATCAAATTTTTAAATGATATTTTAATCCATATGGTTTTTAAATATTATGTGGAAATGTTTAATCAGAATTTTCATTTAAAAACTTCTGAGTTTTGTGTCTTAATGTAGTGATAAGGGGAGCAAGCGGGCTGGCCTGCTTTTTATCCCACCCGGCT
>LOJH01056510.1:0-10140 GCA_001685095.1 Ellobius talpinus | reverse complement strand
GCTAGGTAGCTAACTAAGTCACTAAAACGGTCACTGAGTCCTTTGATCCAAGTAGCCCTTCCAGCAAGACATCCCAAACCTGTGTTAGGTTCTCTTTTGGCAAGCAGATTATCTAGGGTTAAATAGAACAGCTCTACAGTACATGAACTGAAATTAAACTGTATCTTCCACCTTCGCGCTCTCTGTAATTCTATATTGTTAAATCTTAATTTTTCCCTTCAAGTTTTATTTTTGGTTTTGGGAATAATTTCATATAAATATTAGCTAGCACCATAAACTTAAAATATCTTGACATATGTGCATTCTTTGTTTCATTTAAGTAATCTGGTCTATAATTCTGCTAAGATTAATCATATTTCCTGTTTAACTTTTTGGTCACATTTCTATTATTTAGTGTGTGCATGTGTGCATATGTGTGTATGTGTGTGTGCATGTGTGTGTGTAAATGTGTCAATAGCATACTTGTGGAGATTAGAAGAAAACTTGCAGGCATCTTTTCTCTCTTTCTACCATGTAGGCCCCAGGGCCTAAACTCAGGATATCAAGACTGCAATAAGTTCTGTTACCCACTGAGCCATCATAACACCCTAAATTTAACCGTTTATAGTGTTGCCATATATGTTTTTACTGTTTGAAGACCTCACTTATTGCTAGGCATGTTTGGCCCATGCCCATAATCATAGCACTTAGAAGACACAGCCAGGAAGATCAGGAGTTCAAAGTTATTTTTTCTTAGGTAGCAACTTCAAGGTTAGCCTAAGTTATACAAGATCTTATCTCTTAAAATCAAAAGAAAAAAACGTAAGTGTAAAGGTCAGAATGTGGAACAAAAAAAAATTTATAGGCCAGCATAAGTATAATTATAAAGAGTAGACAAGCATCCCAAATATGGACTGAAGCACAAAACTCCAGGCATAGATTGAGCCTACATCTGGGTATTAAAATTTTGTGTTAGTGTTCAAAATAGCAAGAAGATAGTATTTTAAATATTCTCATCACAAAGACATGATACATATTTGAGGTAATACATTTAGCACGAATTCTAATTGGTCTTAATAATATAAACCCAGAGTCAGATATAGGGATTAATGTTGAAGACCAGAGAAGCAGAGTTGCCAGCTACTAGAGAGTTCTTACCTCTACCAATGCTCTGACCAAAGGGGCAATCCTGTCCTCAGACTGTGTCCTCAGAGGGCCTCTTTGGATTGCATCTCCAGACTGCTGCCTCCAGACTGCAATGATTCCTGTCTCCTCCCGCCTTATACTCCTCTCTCCGCCCAGCCATATCCCTCCTGTCTCCACCTCCCTAGTTCTGGGATTAAAGGCATGGGATCCTAAGTGCTGGGATCACCTTTGTGTGAGCTGTTTCTCTTATAGACTGGATCAATTTTGTGTAGCCCAGGTGGCCTTGAACTAACAGAGATCCTTATGCCTCAGTCTCCCAAGTCCTGGGATTAAAGGTGTGTGCCACCACTGCCTGGCCTCTAGTGGCTTAGCTCCACACTCTGATCTTCAGGCAAGCTTTATTTTTTAAAACACAAACAAAATATCACTATGTTACAAATATATATGCTAAACACTGTATTTAGTTAATATAATAAAATATACTTCTACCAAAATATTAAAACTACCCCACAAATGCTAAGAACACAGGTTGTTTGTTTGGTTGGTTGTTTTTGATACAAATGGAAGTGGTAGAAATTGACTTTTTCCTTAATGTGTAAATTGTGAGTGAAAGAATTTTATCTGGGGAGGTTAATCAGAAGTAGTCTTCAGACTTTTTCAAATTCCCCTCCCTACCTCCACCCTATAACCTGATATAGGAATGTCATTTCAGGGCCAACTAAAATGGCTGCGGACGTATGAGACAAGAACCCTTCAGGACATTAGTAAGGGGAACATACAGCTGCTGAGGTTGGGAACTCTCTAAGGACAGTGTGAGTCGGGTGTGAAGAAAACGTCCAGCCGAAGCATGGGGGTATGAAGAGATGAGAAGGTAAGATTAGGAGTCTGGGTCATAGTGCGTAGCTGTTCAGAACCACTGACTGACAGTGCAAAGAAGGCAGTGGCGGTAAGAGGTTAAGAGAGAAGAGTTGATGACGTTCCGAGACGGCTTTAAGACAAACCCCCAAGGCATGGAGTTCTGGCAGGCTATATATGTATCAAATGGAACAACTGACAAAAAAGGAGAAAATATGCATCCACATGTATGTGTACGCATGCACGCACTTTTATAATACATGTGAAAGCAAGCCAGTATGTACTACGGCAGAGGGCGGAGAAAGCATTTAAAGAGATCGAGAGAAGAAAGTAAAATTATCTACGAAAGAGGAAGAAATAACTAAAGGATTATTAACAGCAATAACGAATCTGAGGACAGGGAGTTATCTTCAAAGTGCCAAGTAAAAGTCCTTGCCAACCTATAATAGCGTGTCCAGAAAATTGTATTTTCAGAACAAAGATAGAATTCAGACATTTTTGATTGAGAAAAGTCATCTCTTTTGAGATCTACTTTCAGAGTTGAGCATCTGAAGCCCACATGCCCAGAAAGGAAAGTGAGCCCACAGTCAGAGGAAGAGGGTGCTGCCCAAGAACTGAACAGATGTGTCAACAAACATGTGGGTTTATCTATGGCAATCTGACAAAGAGTAAAAATGAATAGGATGAAATACATTGGGTTATGAAAGGACATAATTGTACTACTAGCCCATAGCACACAAGTCAGGAGGAGCAGGGTCAGAGTTAAAGTGTTTTGATTATATTGTTTCTAGAGGGCTAGATATTTGTTTTTAATGTCCTTAAGCAAAAGATTAAGAGTAGCATTGCAACAAAACCTTTCCATAATAACATTGCAATGTGAAAATGCTTCGTCTATTCCCTTAAATCCTCAATAATCTTCTGAAAGTCTCCACTGGCAACACACACATATCCACCATAAGCTGTGTAGCTGTTACATGGTGAGGATAAGACTCCAACTCGTTTCGCCTAACTCTAGAGAACAGTATGTGACCGCTATGTTCTTCATACCCTAAGAGGGAAAGGGAACGTGAAACAGATAAACACATTAACAGGTGCCCCTCGGTGGTGAGAAAGCCTTAAGTCCAGGGATTAATATCCCAAATTAAAACCAAGTACAAAAAAAAAAACAAAGATAAACCAAAACCAACAAAACTCCTCAAGACCAACCATCAGTTCTTTACACTATTCGAAATGGAAGCTCCTTATAAATGCGAAAAGAAAAAGATTGAGGGGAAGCCACTAAAACATGTAGATAATCTCAGTACAAATGCCCTAAACCTTCCAGCTAGAAGACAAAGTCTCATTTGTAAATACTTTACTGTACTACTCGCAAGTTAAAGAACACAGACCACAGACGACGTATCACTTGTCTAGTAACGAAATGAAGGCAGGCGGCCTGCACTATGTGACCTGCTGTGCTGGCTGCTCTTACATCAACACAACACAAACTAGAGTTACCTGAAAGAAGGAAACCCTGGAAGACGCCTCCGTCTTATCTGGCCTTAGGCCATTTTCTCAATTAGTGATTGGCGGGAGAGGGCCCAGCTCGTTGTGGGCGGTGCCATCCCTGAGCTGCTGCAGTAGGTCCTGGGTTCTATAAGAAAGCAGGCTGAGCAAGCCAGTTAAGCAGCCCTCCTCCATGGTCTCTGCATCAGTTCCTGCCTCTGTTAATAAGATGGCAAACAGAAGGGTATCGCAAAGCTGGGGACAGTGCTGACTTCTGGGAACTAAGGACGGCTGGGCCAGGGAGACCAATGAATTAACTTGTGGTATCTATATGAAGCTGCAGGTGTGTCTGTCCTAATTACCAGCCTGGCCTCTCCAGGAAAGCCTTGTAAAACTGCATGTGGTTGGGGCACCTTGATACAGGGAGACAGCAAGAGGCAGGAAGACAGCAAGAGGCAGGGAAAGGCTGGGAGCCGGTAGGCAGCAGGACTAGGCCATTGGAGCTCTAATTGGCAGTGAGAGTGATCCAGTCACTAGGACGCCAGTCCCCCAAAGGTCTCTGGCTGTTACCCATGGCCTTGGAATAGCCCATGAGTGCTCCAGACGAAGCATTGCTTTCCCAACATGGCCACAGGGAACCTGTTCCTAACTTGGAGTGCAAGTTTATTTTCTAATGACAAGATTTACTCCAACTGGAAATTGTCATGTTTCTACATCATTGAGGAAAATTTGACTTTGGAACCTGAGAGTTCTTAATCCACACACTAGCAACACCTGAATGTTCCTTCAACCATGAAAGAGACATTATTTGTTATCTTTTCCGTGTCTTCCATCAAATGGCAAAATTGCCATTTGAAAACACTGCTTGCCTCACAGTCTAGTTTGCCCTTCACTGTTGTGGTAAACGTGGTGACCAAAAGGAACATGGGAGGAAAGGGTTCCCTTGCTTACACAGCCTCAGTCTCAGTCCATCACCAAGGGAAGTCAGGGTAGGAACTCAGGGCAGGAACCTAGAGGCAGGAACTGAAGCAGAACCGTGAAGGAATACTGTCTACTGCCCTCCTCTCCAGGCTCAAGATCAGCTGCCTTTCTTGTGCTGCCCAGGACCACCTACCCAAGGGTGGCACAGACAACAATGGCTTAGGTCATCCCATATCAATCATTAATCAATAAAACACCCCACAGACTTGCCTTCATGCCAATCAGATTGAGGTCTTTTCTGAATTGAGGTTCCTTCTTCCCAGATGACCCTAGCCTATGTAGAGTTGAGAGAAACAACAACAAAAAGCCAAGTAGCATTAATAACAGAAATAGAATAGAATGATAGAAATAGACATGATAATAACTGTGAAAAGGAAAAGCATCAAAAGTGCTTATATTTTACATTCCAGTACTGCATAAAATAAAATTCTATTTCACAACTGCAAAGAATTATGTGGTAGCATCGCTTCCTGTCTTGGATGGGAAGCAAGATACATATCTGTTAGGTGAATAAACTCTGTGATATAAATTACATTATGTTAAAAAAAAAGTAACAGTTTGGAAAATATTAGTGAACATTACTGACAATATTTTATGGAGGAAAGGGTAACAATGAAAATAGGAGTTACTTTCACTGACGTATTTTTTCAATTCTGTGTATATGTGAGGGGGTGCACATGGGTGCAGGTGCCAAAGGGGGTCAAAAGCAGAGCCCTGGAGCTTGAGTTATATAAGCAGTTGTGAGCTGTCCAACATACGTAGATGCTAAGACTCAAGCTCCAGCTGGGCATGGTTGTGCACACCCTTAATCCCAGCAAGGAGGCAGAAGAAGGCAAATCTCTAAATTCAAGTCCAGCATAGTCTGCAGAGTAATTTCTAGGACAGCCAGAGTTATGTAAAGAAAACACTGTCTCAAAAAAAAGTAACAAAAAGTAACAAAACAAAAAGGAATCACACTGGTCCTTGGCAAGAGCAGAATACACCCTTAGCTTCTTGACCATCTTATCTCTCCAGCCCTAATTTTGGTTTTATTTTAGACAGCCTTATCTGTACCAGACTCACCTTGAACTCACACTCACTATTCAGCCAGGCAAAGAGGACCTTAAACTCCTGATTTCCCTGCCCAGACCTTGTAAATGCTGGGATTAGGAGCCTGTGTGACTCTCCCAGCTCATACAGTTCTGAAAACTGAACCCAGGCCTTCATTCATGCTTAGCAAGTATGCCTGCAATTGAACTGTATCCCCAGGCCTTCGGTTAATTTGTTTCTTCAGTGTTAGAATTGTCAACTCTGAATCTACAATGTTTCATAGCAGAAAAAGGTTAACATAGTTTATTAAGCTCTGTGAATTGAGTTTCAAATGTTTTTATTACTATCATATATCAAAACTTTTATTCAGCCAGTGGGGTTTTTTTTATGTCCAACCTTAAAGCCTAAAGCAGGGTGGGTTTGTTTTTGTTTTGTTTAGGTTTTGTTTATTTTGTTTTTGTAGCTGTAGACTTGCTGTGCTAGAATAATCTTTGTGCTATTTAATAATTCCCCTTGGGTACACTCATTGGTATTGCGAACACAGACTCGGTTTCCTGTAGTTAGCACTCCAACTTTCTTCTTCCTTGACTTCAGAATCATGAAGGGAAAGAAAACAAAGCAAATCTCTATTACAAGCTGGGATGGTGGGAAAATGCAAATCTGCTTCTCTAAATTGATGCCTCACTCAGAAATCTTTTAACAACTTTAAAGATAATTTTTCTACTCATGATGTCACTATCCAAATTTTGGTGGGGACCAAAACAAATCTGTCCTCCAGTCTCCATTTACAACTAATGTAAAATGGGTCAAACACTAGGCTGGAAGAGGGCGAGGGAAAAGAGGGAAATAGAGATGGAGAGGGAGAGAGAGAAGGAAAAGGATGGAAGACAGAGAGGGGGGAAAGGGGAGGGAGAGATGGAGTGTGGAGGGGGAGGGAGAGAAAGAGAAGGAGGAGAGAGTAAGAGGGGGCGGAAGGTACAGGAGGGGAGGGATGGAGGGAGGGAGAAAAAGGGAAAGGAGAGAGGGAGGAGGAAAGGAAGAGGGAGGGAGAGAAGCGGAAATTTTTATACTGAGAATGCTTTTGACTTTCCAAACACACTAAACATCTCCCATCTACAGAATAAGCATTTTCACAATGCATTCAAGCTGATTCCCACACTTCTTCACCTTGTGAAGCACAAGGTGTCTTATTGTATTGTCTTCTTGTATTAATCTTCTTGTATTATAATTATACAATAATAATATAATTATTGTATAATTATGAGTGTTCTTGACATACACAAACTCTCTCCAAAACACCAGATGCTTGGGATTTTGTAAAAAGTGACACCAGGTCTTCTTCACACCCCAGCAGGGTCTGTAATTAACACATTGTTTCCACAGCAGAACATTGTCACACAAATGAGGAGTCCATAAGCCACCTCACATCAGATCAAATGTGTTGACAAGCAAGTGCAAGTCACATTAGGCTTTGCCTTTGAATGGAATTTAAAAAACAAATGAAACAACAACTTTCAAAATACATCTATAGGAGCCAGAGAGGTGGCTACCTGCTTCTCTTTATAGAAGACCTAGGTTCAGATCCTAGCATCCACAAAGCTGCTCCTAACCGCCTGTAAATCTACTTCCAGGTCTCATGCCCTCTTCTGGTTTTACTGGGAACTGCACACATGTGGTAGACTTACACAGTTGCAGGTTACTGAATCCACCATCTAGGTTTTGCAGGCCGCAGATGGCTGCCATTTTGTACCCTTAAAATGTGTGCACTGCAGAGTCCTTCTGCCTCCCTATTGATCAGGCATCCTTCCATCTCTTTTGTCAGGGCATTTTCTCCTGTCTACCGCGTCCTAACAATTCACTGATTTCACTCTGATATAATTCATCAAGAACCCCCGCAGCAATAGTACTTGGCTGTCTCAGCTCTCCTCACATTTGTGATAACACCTACTTGAATGTCTTGAGAGCCTCTCTGTTTGTTTGCCATGTTTCTCACCTGAATTCCCAATTTTTGAGATCACTATCTTCAAAAAGACCAAGTCCAACTTCCCGCTGTCTTTTCTAGGGAGGGCATTTTATGAAGCTGTGTTACTTTAATATATGCAGAGGTGACATTTCTGTCATAAAATCAAGTTAAAGTCTAAAGTTTATTTGCTGTTATACAAAAATAATAGACAATGACAATAAAAAGGCATATATAGAAATACCAAATGAGGCTGATAGTTGCACACAATCTCAGTCAGCTGCCAGTATTTTTCTTCTCTGCTGGACTGGAAAATTCTCCTGGGCTTTGCCCCGACACCATGCGTTTATCCTCACTTATTAAAATCTCAGCATGGGCCTTCCCACAGCTCCAACATGTCAGTCCTTCAATCCTGCTGCCACGGGTCACACTTAGCCCCACTATACACGGGAGTTATGGGGAGTTGCGGAGGGCTATGCCTGGAAGTCAACACATGGGGTGTGCCTGGCCCCAGAGAGAAGAAGCCATAGCTGGTAAAGCGTCAGCACTAAGTGCTAATTCAGGAAAGACCACCGAAGCCCTGCTCCAGAACACACAACACTGGGAGCCCAGGCCTCCATGGAGTGACTCAAGAGTTTTCCTGTGCAGCTGAAAGGCTCTGACTCACCCATTCAACAAAGGTCCAGGCACCTGCCAAGTGCACAGACAGACCCTGGGGGCATGAAAAGAAGAACAAGATCATCCTCACCCACCCTCAAGGCTTGAGTTTAGCAGTTAGACATAAATAATCACGAACATCCAAACACAGACAAAGTCCTACCAAAGCACTGAAAAACGAGGCCCCATTTCCACTGTGCATAATTGAGTGTGACCTCCCAAGACTCTCACTATGTTGTGTGAATGCTTTCCAACCTCTGCGCTGCCCCTTGAGGGTCCCAGCACTGTTCACCACCACACCAGAGCTGGGACTGTTCCCTTGTCTTAAAACACCATTCCTTCAGAAACCCACAAAGCTAGCAACTCACTTCATTAAGGTCTCAGCTCAGATGTTACCTCATCTGCTTAACCACACTAGTAACATGGCATTCCCACCCCACCTACACACACACACAGCACGCGCACATGCATGCATGCATACACACATACACACACGGCGCATGTGTGTGCATGCATGCACGCACACATGTGGACACACACACGGTACCCACGCATGCATGCATGCACACACACACAATCGCATGCATACACACACACACACACACACACCACCCCTACCTCTCTCCCACTGCGCATTATACAGCCTTTTATTTTCACAGCACTTACTTATCATGGTCTGGACATGCTGGTCAGTAATTTAGTGTCTGTTTGCCTCATGCAAATTCCACCTGAGCAGGGCTTTGTCATTGTTGTTTATTGTTATGTCCCCAACGCTGGGCAGAGCTGGATGAATGACTGAAGGAAGAGAAATTGGAGCTGAATTATGAAGACTGTGTGGCAGTTAGTCAAGAGAATGGGTCAGCGATGAGAGAGAACACAGAATGCAGAAGCTCAAAGATTGGGGGCAGAGGTGCTGAGGCACACTGAAGGAATTATAGAGGGAAATAAAATGATCCATGCCCAACACACTGTGGACTTATGTAAGTACTGTGAAGTAAATGAGTAAAAGATAAATGACTGAATAAATGATTGGATTGGGCTCTAGAGAGCAATCCCAATCCACTTACATCACACTCCAAACAACTAAAGAACAAGAAGGGGCTGGGAAAGATGCACGGCTTCCTTTCAGTCTGGTAGAATGGAAGGCAGGAATGGAGATGACTTTGGAGGTTGCTTTAATAAAGAGAAAAGAACGAAGGCTTGCCTCTGAAAGCTAATGGAGAAGTCCCCTGGGAAGAACAAGTAGATTGGCCCCCAGAGGGATGAGCCTGAGCTGTGGTGAGATCTTGTGTGTACAAATAAAGCTTGCCTGAAGATCAGCAGGCGGAGCTAGACACTAGCTAACCATAGAGGTCTGGAGGTCTGTACAGACAGGCAGGAAGTGGTATGGCTGGCAGAGAGAGGAAGTGATAAGGCGGGAGGAGACAGGAACTTAGTCTCTTCTCAGCTGGGAACTTGAGTAGGTAAGGTGGTTGTGGATTTGCTCCTTTTTCTCTCTGATCTCTCAGCATTTTCCCCAGTATCTGACTCTGGCTTTTATTATTAAGACCTATTAGAACTCGTGCTACCCTGAGCGTGAGGGAAGAGGATGCTGACCCTGAGTCAGGACCAGGTTACTGCTGTTGCTCACAGCTCCAAACCAGGTTTCTTAAGGAGGTGGCATCAGTGAAAGAATAGATCCCAAGCTGGGCATTCGGGGGTAGAAATATCTTTGTAACAAGTGGATACAACTTATAGTTGATAACATGGATAGGCTGGGACAGATGCATTCACCTTCTGGATGGGATATTAAAATAAGACAAAACAAATGAGCACTTAATAAGTTTAGAGGCCAAGGAAGGGACTGGAACCTTTGCCTGGAAACCAAGAGACAGCTAATATGATCATGAAAGTGACTGGTGTAAACTCCTGGGGACACACACCTGAGAATACACCACTCTGTGTTGCTCTGTGTGGGAGCCCCAGTATCCATGCACAGAGAAAAGAGGCTCAAATTCTCACGAAAACCATGGGGCAGAAAGGAAGGGGCTGGAGGGTGGGCAGGAGGG
>LOJH01056509.1:0-11694 GCA_001685095.1 Ellobius talpinus | reverse complement strand
AAAAAAAGAATAACCTCAGGACAGGCAAGCTGTAAAACCTCAGCAGCTACCTGAAGGAGGCAAATGAAGAAGAAAAAAAGTCATGCAATTTAAGCTATCATAGAGGTCAGACATGTGGTAAACAACAAGCTACATGCAGGGAGGGAAGCTTTAGAGAAAGATTTAAGAAAGCCCAAGTGTTAAGGAAAGCATGTTTAGAAAAGAGGTAAAGGAAAACTTATGCTTTTTTGAGTAATTCAGAACAGTAAGCAGGCTTTTAACTATATGTGTGGGCAGTCTGTAAGCTTCTACCTTAGGTTAATGTTTTCCTCCTAGAGTCTTTAAAGGATACATAAACATAAGTAATTATATACCTAAAGCAATGAATTATTTAAAAAAAGTAAATCCAATAATCAGGGTGGTAGTAGCTTTTAATCCAAGCAATGAGGCACAGGCAGGTGGATCTCTGTGAATTACAGGCCAGCAAAACCTACATGGTAAGATCGTGTCTCAAAAACAAAAGACAAAACAATAAACAAAGAGAGAATGAAGACCTTACAACAGACTTTGGCATATTTACATACTCTTTACATTAAACTCCTTGAAGGAAGTAGCTCTTAAAAAGCATCTCATTCTGCTTTGTTATACATATATATATGTATAAAGCAATACATACTTTAACCAAATGCTGACTGTTTCAAATTTAGACATTATAGTTCGATTTTAAAAAGTTCATCAATCATGCAAGCTGTGTGAGTACACAATGACATTGTTCATGTGTAGAAGTCTGAATAAAACTTTTTGTAGTTTACTTGCTTCCATTTTTATGTTTGTTCTAGGGATGGAATTCAGGTCATCAGGTTTGTGTAGTAAGTACCATTACCCACTAAGCCATCTTAATGGTCCAAATTTAGGCACTAGATATTGATTTTATAAAAAAAAGGCAACCTTGACGGGTTTTTTTATTGTTTTGTTTTTGTCTGACCTTACTGGCTCACTGTCTCCATCTGGTGGCAGGAAGTTCAAATCACAAGCTCAAGGCTTTGCTGCGGGTTTGTATTTTTAAACTATGTTGTGGAGGTCGAATCTGCACACACAAAGCAAAAACTCATTGGCAGGTCAGGACTAAATTGAATTGAGGAGTCTAAGCTGGTAATCTATTATGTAAATTTACTCTGTCCCATAGTAACCAGACAACAAAGTGCTTATGTCAGAACATGGTGTTTACTTTAGAAAACAATGGTTAAGCACAAGATCGCTTCAAAAATTATGTGGACAAATTAAATGATACATTAAGCCAACAATGTGAAAAGAAGAGGAAGCAAACGCTATAGAGCTGTCAATATTCAAGGTGGGCCGGGTGGTGGTGCACTCGGGAGGCAGAGACAGCCAAATCTCTGAGATCGAGGCCAGTCTCTTCTTCCACTGTGAGGGTGTGTTCCAGAGATCAAATTCAGGTTTTTAAGACTGATGACAAGCACCTTTAGCTGCTGAGCCATCTTACTGGTTCTAGGCAATCGGGTTCTACAAATGTACAATGTACAAATGGCCATGGTACATATTTTAGGGTTTGGGACCACATGGTCTCTGCTACTCAGTTCTTGGCTGTTAATTGAAAAAAAATTGCAAACAATATATGAATGAATGAGTGTGGCTGTACACCAGCAAAACGTATAAAGGATATGAAAATTTAAATTTCATAAAATCTGATATCAAAAGTATTTGAAATTTTTATTACCGTTTGTATGTGTGTATGTGTGAGTGAATGGCAAATGTGTGGAGGTCAAAGGACAGCTGAAGGGAGTCAGTTATCTTCTACCATGTGGGTTCTGGTATCTAACTACGGGTTCATTAGGTCTGGAGGGACACTTTCATTCACTGAGCCATCTCAGAAGATTTCAAGAGATATCTTTTGGTTTTATTTTAGCTATTAAAAATGTAGACACTTTCAAGTTGGGCAGTGGTGGTGCATGCCTTTAATCCCAGCACAAGAGGCAGAGACAGGAGGATCTCTGTGAGTTCAAGGCCAGCCTGGTATATGGAAAGAGTTCCAGGACAAGCTCCAAAGCTACACAGAGAAAGCCTGTCTCAAAAAAGGTGTTGGGGTGTATAAAATTAAGTTGTAGGAAGATTCTGGTCTTCAGGCCTACAACCACTGATGCATGGCTCATTTAGAAAAAATATGTTGTTGGGCAGTGGTGGCATACACCTTTAATCCCAGCACTTGGGAGGCAGAGGCAGGCAGGTCTCTGTGTGTTCAAGGCCATTCTGGTCTACAGAGCAAGTTATAAGACAGCCAAGGTCACACAGAGACAAACCCTATCTGGAAACTCACACCTCCAGAAAAATGTTTATATAATACACACACACACACAGAGTTTATTGTTACCATGCATTATGTCATCACTGAAAACATCTTACCTGGTGGCATAAGTTTCATAAGCACTCTTGCTCCATCTCTAAGGGGTGGCATATTTAGGCTGCTCCCTAAGTCTGCAACTTGCCAAAGGAAAGAAATGTATCTGGGATGAAGTGACATAATCTAGAACACAAAATACAAAAAATTACCTGTAAATTATTCCTTGGCTTCAAAAAGGTCTCCCTAAAATTTAAAATCTCCATAAATTGCACCTGTTGTTCTTCCTCATCTTACCTTTACAAATTCTTCATGATGCACACCTAACACATCATCTGAGCAACATCTGCAATAGTTTTTTTAAGTATTTCTTTTCACCTGCATATAACTTCAAATGACTCTGGACATGCCACTAATAAATTCCTAACCAGTTTGTTCTTATACTGGAGTGGCTTGTTATTAAAGACATTAAAGTTCTTATGAGGAGGGGTGAAAGAAGAGGTCAAGAATAGATGTCACTGTTTCTTTGGATACAAA
This sequence comes from Ellobius talpinus, assembly GCA_001685095.1. Classification (NCBI taxonomy): domain Eukaryota; kingdom Metazoa; phylum Chordata; class Mammalia; order Rodentia; family Cricetidae; genus Ellobius; species Ellobius talpinus. The sequence goes on along the minus strand of LOJH01056509.1, from coordinate 8,822 downwards.
CTGAGAAAGATTACAGATACTTTACTACATATGAAGTTTTGAAAGGATCCATTTTACAGGATAAGTATGTAAGACAGTAGTAGCTTTCTAAATTCATATATTGAAGTGTTCCAATTTAACTCCAATAGATTAACTATATGCAAGTATAAGCAAATAGTAACTACAGGGTTACCTTGCAGAGGGCTTCAGTGAAATTTAAATTTAAATTCTGTAGATATTTTGTCTCATTAAAGAGTTCCTCAACAGCAACAAAAAACTTTTTTATGTATTTGATCATTCTCAACAACTCTAGCATAATGCCTTGCACAACTGAATCTACTCACCACTCCAGGCAAACAGCTTTCCACTTCTGGATTGGGGCCGTCACTATAATGATTACCATGGTTTCCAGGAGATCCAGTTGAGGAATCAGAGGAGCTATCAGGACTTGAAGGCATATTGGAGCTTATTTGTGTAAGTTTGGCTGTAATTAGCTGAAAATGATATATATATTATTTTATATATATTAGAATATATATAAATACATTATATTATATATATTAGATATCAAAACTATATTATTATTTTATATATATTAGAATCAAAACTGGGGAAACCCCCCCACATAAAACAAGAAAACTTATTTGTTGATATACCAACAAATGAATCAAAAAACTACAGATGCTGGACTTGGAGAGCTGGCTTACTGATTAAGAACACTGGCTACTTATGCAGGGGACCTGGGTTCAATTCTCAGCACCTACATAGCAGTTTACAATTGTCTGTGACTCCAATTCCAGGGGATCCAATGCCCTCTCTTCTGATCTTCAAGGGCACCAGGCACACACATGGTGCAAAGACATACAAGTTTTTAAAACATTCATATACATAAAACAAAACTAGATGCTAATATTTTTGAAAGTACATTTAAAAAGTACTCTTGTAACTACTTGTTTTGATGTATTGTAAGTATCCCTATGTTTGAGTTAGTGTTATAAGCTTAACATCAAACATAAATATTTAACAATGAAATACAGTATAAGGTTCTATTAAAATTTTTTCTTTGGGTAACTATATATACTTACTGATTTATCTTTTAGATTTAATTGTCCAATCAACTTTCTGTCATCTCCAGGATCAATCAGTTCACCACCCACAAAGAGCTCAATTTTTGTATGAGCTACATTAGCTTTAATGCGATTGAGAATACAACGTCGAACTGAACCAATTGTATCATTTGTATGAGACCAAACTTCCAAGTCATCTACTTGTCTGCCCTGGTTTGGAAATCGAACTATAAAAGAGAGGTGTTTACCACGGAAAGCTCTGGTAGGAAAAGAAATTAAAAAAAAATCATATCAGCAGATGTCCAAATTTAGCTGCCAAGAAAAAAAGGTAAAAATTTAGCATTAACTTATTTTCTTATTAAACAAAAGGAAGTAAACAAGACTTTTTAGTGCCCTAAAAATAAAAATTGTTTTTAACTATAAACGCTGCAATATCCAAAACACAATGACTATATCCCATCGTTATTACCCATGGTGGCATCAAATAATGTACTGACCTATAAGAAATTAATAATAAATGTCAGATATGGTGCCGCATTTCAGTAATTCAGTCAAGATAATGAAGAAGGATTATAAATTTCAGTCCAGGATGAGCAACCCTAAAGCAACTCTGTCCAACCAGCTCCCAAAATTAAGACACAGATATAGTAACAGCTTGTTAATTCTTATGCTTGTAAAGTCTAACTCACTAATTCTTGCTATTTACAAATGTGCAAGATAAGATTAACCTTGAGAGTATCAACAAAAAAGCTGTCACACATTTTGCCTGAATTTTATTTTTGAGATAGGGTCTCACTGTGTAGCTCTGGCTGGCTGGGAACTTGCCTTGTAGACCAAATTGCTCTCAACTCAGAGAGATTTGCCATCCTCTGCCTGAGGGCTGGGATTAAAGGCATGCACTACCACTCAGAACTGCCCGAAAAAAATGCAAAACTACAATATATTGGCATATTATCTTGAAAGTATGATACAAAAAAGTTAATTATATTCATCAAGGACAACTACATAAATATCATTTGAATTACTAAATGGTAAAATCTAAAAAGAAATATTATTTGAGCATTTGAAAATATTTCTTGGCTATATTGGTTACCTGACAGTCAGTTTTTAAGACTTCATTCCAATTACTTTTCAATCTGAGTATGCTATTTTGTTATTGTTTGACACAAGGTACAGAAGAACCAGGTTAGGTTCCTAGAACCTGCATGACAGCTCATCTTACAGGGCTCAAATGTCTGTAACTTCAGTCTGAGGGGATCTATTGCTTGTTTCTGATCTCCAAGGCACATATATGGAACACATACATACATGCAGGCAATCACTCAAAAGAAGTTAACTATGCACTATATTCTTTCTTTTTTTGTAATAGAATATCACTAGAGTCTTGGTTGGTCTAGAAACTCATTATATTGACCAGTCTAAGTCAGCTCCAAATTTGTAACAGTCCCCCTGCCTATGCTTCTGGAGCACTGGGCTAAGAGGCATACTATAGTGTTTAACAGTGTAAACAACTATAAAACTGAGGCTGAAGGGATAGCTCAGTGCTTAAGAGTGCTTGCTGTACAAGCATGAAGCACGAGGATCAAGCTCATTTCCCAGCCCCCTACATTAAAAAGTTAGAAGCACTTATAACTCTAGAAATGTGGGTGGCAAAGACAGGATGATTAGGGTTTGTTGCCAGTCTAGCTCCAGGTTCAGTGAGAAACCTTGTCTGAAAGGAATAATAAAGTAGAGAATGACAGAACAACCAAATTCCACCTCTTGCTTCCATAAGTGAGCATGGTGGGTCCATCCTACATATATACATGTGTATATAACACACAATTATATTGAAACTTGGGCCTATGAACATGTAAAGGAGCTTGCTACCACACCTGAGAACCCAAGTTTGGTCCCTGGGACCCAAAGAGTAAATGGCAAAGAACTGATCTCTCAAACTGTCATTATGAGCTCCACACTCAAAACCATGGCATGTGCATGACTACACACACAAAATAACTTACTACACACTGAGAATATGTTTAAACAAAACAAACAATCCCACACACTTTTAAAAAAGTCATATAAGGTCTGACCCACTTCCTCTCTTGGGGATGTTTTCTTTCCTAATAAACTGTTCTACCACAAAAATAGGCAAACATTTCCATAAGATACTTATGTTTTTAAAAGGCAAGACACATTTTTCAAGAAGATAAATTTCTTCTTTTTTTTCCCTTGTACATTTAAAAAAATGGCTAGGAAAATAGCAAATGACTAAAAATTAATCTCAGTTGATCAGTTATTCACATACCTTGACATAGGCAAAATTGTTCTTTCTTCATGATAATCACTGTCACATTCATTTATGTATTCTCTTAGAACAGTTAATACTCTAACCATTCGAACAGCTTCCTGTCTTGCACAATTAATACTGTCTTTGTCACCATCCAAAACACACAGCGTGTCATAAGAGGCTTTCAAACGATCAAAGCAAGACTGAATGAAGTCTTCATGGATCACCACCTACAAATATAATACGACAAATAAAGACAGAGATGAGAATACCTAACAATGTTGTTCTAAATAATCATATTTAAGCAGATAGTCTATTGTTGTTAAAAGGAAGCTAGTGTCAAAATAAGTTAAGGACAAATGATATTAAAAAAGACATTTAGGATTATGTAACTGGTTATGAAAATAAACTCAGCACAGTCTTTACAATTTCAATATAATAATAAACATCAAAATAATCCAACCATTTCAAGATCATTCTCAAGGCAAGATTCACTTAGATAGTATTCCATATAACAGATATAAGAACTTGGTATTTTACAAATGTATTTTGAGGTAAAGTGTCACTATATAGTCCAAGCTCACTTAAAACCTTTAATTCTCCTGCCTCAGGCTCTCAGATGCCAAGATTATAGGCACATACCATCACACCCAGCTTTTATATAATTCTAAATTAAAAGAAAAAAATCTTATAAGCATTAGAGATCTATCAATTAGAATTCTAGCTTGTGAAAGTTTTAATGCACACTGATCCTCACCTGATTGACCTGCAGTCTTGGACCAAGGTTTGTGTATATCTCTTTAAGGAGATCTATAGCTCGGCTGGCAATATCATCATTACTCTGAATTACAACCTACATTAAAAAAAAGATTAGTGTTTCTCAGGGAATGTTTTAGTTGGGCATTTAAATTCAAATCATATCCTTAGTTATTTTCAATTATACTAACAACATAATGGGTTAACTTGACTGAGTAAACGAGACAAACAGATCAAAATAAAGAATAAATGCAAGATGCAACTGTTTGAATAAAGAAATTTAAGAATGACATTTTACTACAAATAAAATATGCTTTGACGAAACGCTCAGTCTTTCAAGAAGGAATTCAAACTAGATAGAAGAAAACAAGATGCTACATAAAAACAGTTTAGTATAAAAATTCTCCCTTTTGTCTCTCAGTTCAATAATATTTAAAATTCACCTTATTACACTTGTGCCTTTCAAACTATATTCAAAACTACAAGGTTTAGATGAAGTGTGTCAAGGCTGACCCCTGTTAAGAGGACTGGAGAGGGCAAGGTGAATGAAGCCTGGAGACAATGAACAAAAATACACAGGCTTTCTTTAACTATGTTTACATTTAAGATTATGTCAAGTTTGATTATTGCTATTATTTTTTTTAGAAATCAGAATCTCAATCAACAGCTGTAGCCTCAGGCTACCCTAGAAGTCAAAATACTCCACCCTCCAAGTATATACCACCCCACTCACTGTATCTAAAGTGCAAATTTGGATTTACAGAAGGGTAATATTAAAATGTGTGCTAGAGACTAAATCCTGGGCTAAATCCATGATTAAGTATGTACTACCTCTCAAGCCCTTCCACTGCTTATAAACAAAAAAACTCAAAGCTTTACTTATTTAAAGTTGTTAACCACTAAAATACTACATAAAATACTTTGCAGACATTTAAAACGTAAGTAAAAAACGAAGCAACTATCAGCCACTTTTAAAAGATAGAAATAATATAAAACATAATACAGTTTAGCCTTAAATGATTAAAATACTTTTCTAGGTTTTTTTTTTAAAAAAAAGTTAAATAATATCAAAAAGGAGCACAGAAATGCAAAAGATAATCATGAATCCCAGACTCTTGGGACAAGCATCAGATAATACATACATACTTTATGCAACACATCAGGTGCAATGCTGACAGAGCTCCTACTTTTGACTTACCCTCCAAAGATAGTCTAATCCTATCAACTCCAAATCATCCATCATATAGGCTCTTCTTTTTGCTACTAGTTTTCCTTCTCGACAATTCACAGCTTTGAAGAATCTCTCAAAACATTTCATTCCATTTTCAGTTAACAAGGAAGGATCAAGCTGAAGTACATTACTTTCAAAGAAGTCCTTATTGATATCAGGATCTAAGTCTGGTTCATCCCCCATTAATTTGGAATACCACTTAAAACAGGCTTCACGATCACAAAGGTAAACTGCATTTTCAGCTAAGCACTTCCATATTTGTTTTGCCTGAGGAGCACACAGCCACAGTTGGCCATCCTTCAATAAAAATCTTAGAAAAAAAAAGAAATTAATTTATTTGACACAACACAACCTACCTGCTTATGTATGAAGTAATACCTCTATCACATTTATATTTTTAACTACAAATGTCAGCTCTTTCTAAGAACTCATCAGTTTTTATCTGAGAGTTTCAGGACAGCCAGGGCTACACAGAAAAACCCTTTCTTAAAAAACAAACAAAAATGTCCTGTAATAAAAGCAAGCATTTCTAGCATAAAAAAATAAGAGACATCTACCCTAAAGCTTAAAATAATGAGGAGAATGTTACAACCCAGGGACTAATCTTAAAGCATTCAGCAACACAAGACGACATGGGACCTTTTTATGTGGCAAAGTAAGATGTGGCAAAAGAAAAAACAAAGCAAAAAACAAAGAGGAAAAAAAACACCCCACCAAAGACAGCATAGTCAAATATCAAACAAACCTAAGAAAGTTAAGCCGTTCTTGAACTTCTTGAACATGACTATATCTACTTCCCAGTCTCACAGTCTGTGGGTCATAGTCTTCATGATCTACAAATTAAGAAAAATATGAATAATCATACCATTGCTGATTTCAACCAATGACCTGTCAGTTTAAAAAAAAATCCTTTAATCTGTCTGGGGTGGTGGTAATGTAATCTTTAATCCCAGTACTTGGGAGACAAGAGGTAGGTGATCTCTGTGAGTTTGAGACCAACCTGGTCAAAAAGAATTCCAGGACAGCCAAGACTACACAGAGAAACCCTGTCTTGAAAAACCAAAAAAGAAACCACAAAAAAACATTAATCTTCTATCATTATATAAGGTAACTGGAAATCTACTAATAATTGGTGCTTTCCAACCCATCTAATATTCTAGCAAAATATATATCCCTTTGATGCATCCCAAAATAAATGAACTGTTAAATGTACTATTAAAATTCTTCAACACAGTCCCTTTCCTATTTCATGTGCTATAAATTCTGGCCAAGAATATTAGAGAAGTGATGCTACACCCTCCTGGTATTACAATCAGAAGGCAGATTATGCCACTTTTATGTCAATCCTCACTATGCTCATGCTGACTACATAGTTGAAATGGTTTCTACCAGGCTCCTCCATTGTCAAGATGCTACTTTCCCCCACTAGCTTTAGCATCAGCCCAGCTCTATTCTGTGTTCAATTCCTAACACCTTGGACATAGAGCTTTGAAAAAATTCAATGAAAGCCAAATAATCAAGAAAAGTCAAGAAATGTGACAGTAGCTTTGTGCTACATTGAGAGGCCTTATACAGATAAGCTTCGAGACTATTAAAAACAGATAAGCTTGACATGCTGATGCACACACACCTCAGTCTCAGGACTGAGGAGGCAGAGGCAGGCAGATCTTAAACAGTATGAGTTCGGTTGGTCCACATAGTTGAGCTCCAGGCCAGGTAGGGATAAACAGAGAAATCTGTCTCAAAAACAAAACACCAAACGAAAGTCGATACTTTGTAAATATTCAGTTCTAACAGTTCCTTGATTTGTTAGCAAATGAAGACAATCCATTGCTGACTTGTGTTGTCTATGTGGCAGGTATTCCATGGAGGAAATATATATGATCAATTCAGTTATCTTTGAAAATGGGTGGGAAGTGTTAATAAATCACAGCTGGGAACCAACATATAAATCAGTTGTTATTTTAAATATCAAGTTGTGGGAGCCATTTCAGAATGCATTATAAAAAATTAACTTGGGGCTAGAAAACTGGCTCAGTGGGTAAGATCACTTGTTGCTCTTGTAGAAGTCGGGTTCAATTCCCAGCATAGCACATGGTGGCTCAAACTGTACCTCCAGATCCAGTAAGATCTGATGCACTCTTCTGACCTCTTCAGACACCAGACATGTGTATACTGCATACATACATGCAGGCAAAACACTCATGCATACAAAATAAAAAAACTAAAACAAGTCCTCCTGTTAAAGATTTAAACAAAATATACTTCCATCATAAGCAACCTACCAACTTTAAATTTTTAGATTTTGAGTTTTGTAATTAGCATCAGTCTTGTAGTATACTACATTTTTCACCTCAAATACTACATGTATCTCCATTTTCTCCCCATACCCAACCCTAAGGCCTTTCATATAGTCTTTTCTGGGTGCATTCCCACCAATTACCATGTTTTCAAGATTCATGTGTTGTAGCATGTTACTCTTTTGATATGCTGAGTAATATTTTGGATAATACTGTATGGACATATCACTTTATATTAAGTATGTAATCAACTAAGACGTTTGGACTATTTATACATTTTGGCTATTACAAAGTTTGCTATGAACATTCACATTCAAGTTTTTACATTTGTTTCCATTTTACTTGAGTATGGGCCATACTATGGTAAATTCTGTTTAATATTCTGTGCAATTGCCAGTCTAATTAGTAAAGTGGCTGTACCAATTTACGAGCCAAAAAGAATGAAGCTCTAATTTCTGAACAGTCTCAGTAATAGCAAGTGTTGTCCTATGAGCCTAGTAGGAGTGATGTACTCTTACCGTGGTTCTGATTCAAATTTCTTCAATGATACTGAGTATCTTTTAAAGTTCTTATTAGCCATCTATAGCTCATCTGGGAAAACTTTGTCTGTTCCATATCCAGCTCTGAGTGGTACAGTGTGAAATGTACTCACACACCATTTCTGAGCCCTCAGTGAGACTGGGATCACAAAAGGGCTCATTTTGCCTGTTTGCTGGACTGTTTCACTTGGTGACAACAGTAAAAGGGAGCTACAACCATCCTTGTAGTTGTTTTTCACCCATCTCCACTTTTCGTAGACAATTCACTTGCCATGAAATGTTCTGGTTTCTTCAGGTATAACCAACTGTAGAACTTTGTTCCCTATGGCTTCTTCTCTCTTCCCTTTGGGCAGAATGTCTGACACCAGCTAGGGACTTGGGCAGAACAGCAGCCACTTCTCCAAGAATGATATCCCTTGGAGAATCATTAGGTGTTGGGGTGAAAATAGGGCCACTAATGTCCCCTGGTATGGAGTACTGGAGTCAGCTATGGTGGGGGTAACTAGGGCCCTATTTTGAGTTATGTTTCACCTTAAATAGGCACTAAGTAGGCAGGGTAATGAAGAGTCCTTTGAGCCACTCTGCCTGTAAGAGGGCTTCTGTAGCAAAGGACTAAGGATAAAAAGGTCAGCAGTGAAGAAATTGAAACAGTCATCAAAAGTCTCCCAACCAAAAAAA
>LOJH01056503.1:0-11695 GCA_001685095.1 Ellobius talpinus | reverse complement strand
TCTTTATTAACCAATGAAAGTAACACATAGACAGATGATCCTCCTCCATCATAGCACTATCAAGATGCCTCTTTCATTGCTCTCCCTCTCCATCCCTCCCAGAACTCTACCACCCCATTTCTTCATATTCTTATCCTTCTAGCCATCCTACTTCCCTCAAAACCACTACCAGTTTACCCAAGAGATCTTATCTATTTTCCCGACATTATTCCATCCATGTCCCTCTTGGTGTCCAACATTGCTCCCTACCTTCTCTGGGACTGTAGTTTTTAGCCTCGTTTTCCTCTCATTTACATCTTATATTCATTCATATCATCAGTGGGTACACACCATGTTTGTCATTTTGGGTCTGGGTTACCTCATCAGGATGATTTTTTTTCTATTTTCATCCATTTGCCTGCAGATTTCATGATGTCATTTTTATTTCACAGAGTAATACTTCACTAGGTATATGTACCACATTTTCTTCATACATTCTTCAGTTGAGGGACATCGAGGTTGTTTCCAGGTTTTGGCTTTTATGAATAATTCTGGTATGAGCATAGTTGAACAAGTGTCCTTATGGTATAATTGAGCACACTTTGGGTACATACCCAAGAGTGATATCCCTGGGTCTTGAGATAGATTGATTCCAATTTTCAGAAAACAGCTATACTGATTCCAAAGTAACTATACAAGTTTTCACTTCTACCAGCAAGGAAGGACTGTTCCCCTTACTCCACATACACTCCACCATGAGATATCACCAGTGTTTTGTATCTTAGCTATTCTGACCAGTGTAAGCATGCAAGATGATGTCTCACAGTTGTTTTGGTTTACATTTCCCTGAAAACTAAGGATGTTTAGCAGTTCCTTGACTATCTTTTTCTTTCCATTTGAGATTTATCTTTTGAGAATTTTTTGTTTCAATCAGTACCCCATTTTTAATTGGGTTGTTTTATATTTTGATATCTAGTGTCTTGAGTTCTTTTTTTATTTTGGAGATCAGCCCTCTGAAAGATGTGGGGTTGGTGAAGATCTTTAACCATTCTTTAGGCAGCCCTTTGGTCAAATATACTCTGTTCTTTGCATTTTATAAGATTTTCAGTTTCAGGAGGTCCCATATTTTAATTGTTGATCTCAATGTCTGTGCTACTCATTTATATTTAGGAAGTAGTCTCTTGTGCCAATGCAAAAAAGCTACTTCCCCTTTTCTTTACTGTCAGTTTCAGTACAACTGGATATATTTTGAGGCCTTCAATCCACTTTTATTGAATTTTTTGCATGGTCATTGGTATGTAACTATTTGCATTCTTCTACATTAAGACATCTGGTAACACCAGCATCATTTGATGATGTTTTATTTTTCGCAATTTTGGCTTCTTTGTCAAAAATCAGGTGTTCATAGGCATGTTGATTTCTATCAAGATTTTCAATTCAATTCCATTGATTCACATGCCTGTTTTCATGGCAGTACCAAGATGTTTTTATTACTATGGCAGTATAGCAGAATATGAAATCAGGGATGATGATGGCTCCAGAAATTCCTTTTTTATACAGGATTATTTTGCCTAACCTGGGTTTTCTGTTTTTCAATGTGAATTTAATATTGTTATTTCAAGGTCTTTGAAGATTTTTGCTGGATATTTTGTTGCATTGATTCTATAGATTGCTTTTGATGAAATTGCCATTTTATCTATGTTAATCCTATTCATCTAAGAGCATGGGAGATCTTTCTGTTTTCTGATATATTCTTCAATTTCTTTCTTCAAGTCTTTAAGTTCATTTCATATAGGTCTTCAACTTGTTTAGTTAGAGCTACTCCAAGATATTTTACATTATTTGTGAGTGGTATAAAGGGTGATGTTTCTCTGATTTCTTTTTCAACCTGATTATCATTTGTATATAAGAGGGCTATAGTTTATTTTTGTTTGTTTATTTTGTTTTGTATTTTTAATCTTGTATCCTGCCACTTTACTGAAGATGTTTAGCAGCTGTAGTAGTTCCTGTTAGAAATTTTAATATAAATTATGTATACTATCGTATCATCTGCAAATAGTGAAATTCTGACTTCTTCCTTTCCAATTTAAAAAGTCTTGATCTACTCCGGTTGCATTATGTCTGTAGCTAGATATTTCAGTACTGTATTGAATAGATATTGAGAGAGTGGACAGCCTTGTCTTGTACCCAATTTTAGTGGAGTCACTTTGAGTTTCTCTCTTTCTAGTTTGATGTTGACTGTGGCCTGCTGAATATTTCATTTGTTATGTTTAGGTATGTTCCTTGTATCCCCGATCTCTCCAAGGTCTTTATCATGAAGGGAAGCTGGATTTTGTTGAAGTGTTTTTTAGCATCTAATTAAATGATCATGTTTTTTTCTTTCAGTTTGTTTATATAGTGGATTACATTGACAGAATGTCATGTTCGACCATCCTTGCATCTCTGAAATGAAGCATATGTGGTCAAAGTGGATGTTTTTTCTGATGTGTTCTTGAATTCGGTTTGCCAGTATTTTTGTTGAATGTTTTTACATCAATGTTCATGAGGGAGTCTGTAGTTCTCTTTCTTGTTGAATTTTGTGTGGTTAGGGTATCAAGGTATATGTAGTCTCATGAAAAGAGTTTGACAATATTCCTTCCTTTTGTACTGTGTTGAAAAATTGAGGAATCTTTGTATTAGCTTTTCTTTGAAATTCTTTTAGAATTCTGTGCTGAAACTATATGGTTCTGGAATTTTTACAGTTGGGAAACTTTTAATCACTACTTCAATTACCTTAGTTATTCTAGGTCATTTAAGCTTTTTTTGTCTGTTCTTGTTTAAATATATTTATTCTGTATGCTTAGTGTTTTGATTATTGTTTAGCAAGGGTAATTTTTTGGGTCCAGTCTATTTTATATTCTGTAATCTTCTTGTATCTTCACAGGCATGTCCTTCTTAAGCTTGGGAAAGCTTTCTTTTATGATTCAGTTGAATATAATTATGTGCCTTTGAGCTGGAGTTTTTCTGCTTCTTCTATCCCTATAATTCTTAGGTTTTATCTTTTTTATAGTCTCTCAGTTTCCTACATATTTTTTGTTAAGACTTTGGTGGATTTAACATTTGCTTTGGTAAATTCATTTCCTCTCTTCTATCATAAACACCTCAAGCGTCTGTCTTCTGTCTTTTTCTTTCTGTTGGTTATGCTTGCATTTGTAGTTCCTGTTCATTTACCCAGACTTTCCATTTCCAGAATTCCCTCAATTTGTGTTTTCTTTATTGCTTCTATTTCAGTTTTCAACACTTGAACTATTTCCTTCAACTGTTTGATTGCTTTTCTCTTTGCTTTCTTGCACTAAGCAATTTATTGATTTCTTTAATTTTTGTTTTTATTTACCTAAATTTCATTAAGGTAATGTTTCATTTTCTTTTTAAGAGCCTTTATAATTTTCATAACATTATTTTTATGACAGTTTTATTCTACTTCATATGTGTTGCGATGTTCAAGTATTACTGTTGTTGAACCACCAGTTTTACATGGTCCATTTTGCTCTTTATGTTTTTGGATATATTCTTACACTGCAATCTACTAATGTGGGTTTGGGGTAATTTTAGTTCCAGGTATTGATTGTCCCACCAATCAGTGGAGGTGGTGTCTGTGAGTCCAGGGGCTGCTGCTTACAGGCTTTTGGTGTTCTTCCAAAAGTTGCTCTTGGAACCTGTGCCTCTGTGGGTGTCTGATGCTGCAGTGGTTTATTGATCTGGGAAATGGGTTGTCTGGTCATGGAGTGGTCTTTTTATATGAGTCTTACTGGCCAGCTGTTGGGTCAGGGATGGGTGGAGGAGGGTCAGAGGCTGTGCCTCTGGGCTAGACCCTAGAAGCTGTGGCTGTCCAGTGGGATACCATTCACTCACCTCTTCCTCCAATAGGTGAAGGTGTTTGGGGGGCCCCTGATGCCTAGGTGTTTGCTTGGCTATGAGAATGGGTAGCAGGGGTGGTGGAGGGTCTGCCCATAGGAGTCTTACCTGCTGACTGGCTGCTGGTGCTCATGATAACATTTTAAATGGAAAATTTTTAAATGTAAGATTTAGGATCTTAGAACAAAGAAAGAACCCATCTCTCTACACTGTCAAAAAGAAATAATATATCTCTTCTAGTACTTTAAATGATAATGATATTACTGGGATCTGGTTATGTGGAATATCTAGCAAACTTGACATGAGCTAGGATCCTCTGGTAAGAAGAAATCTTAATTGAGAACATGTTTTAAAATGATTGGTTTTAGGCAAAAGTTTGGTTCAATTTCTTGAATAGAAATTAATGGAGAGGAAATAGTAAGGCTAGTGCTACCTCTGTAAGAAATTAGGCTGAACAGATAATGGAGAACAGATCATTGAGCATTATTTTTCCATGGTCTCTGGTTCAATTCTTGCCTTAACTTTTCTCTATAGATTCTGTCCCTGAATATGAAAGACAAACAATCTCTGCCCTTCGCAAGTTGCTTTTGCTTATGGTTTGATCACATCAATAAAACTTCAACAAGAAGAAAAAGAGTGTGTCAAAATCTATAAGAAATAAAAGTGGCAGTATATAAATGGTGGATAATTTAAATGGGGTCAAAATATATATATTACAACCACAGTACTGCATTGAATTACCTCAATAATCTTTATCACCTTAAATAAAATTTCAATGTACAAGATAATGATTCCCATTATTTCATGAATGTTTTTGTGCTCATAATAGTCTCTATGCTGTCTCCTTTTCTGTCTTCTGCTTTCACCTGTTAAAGATTTTGATGTACTGTGAAACAGGATTAATCATGAAAATTTATTTTACTCTAATTAAGAATTATAAAACACCAAAATAAATGATGGTCATGTAATTTTATATGTATACATATACTATAAACATTCATATCCATCCTCTCAACTTTTAAGATCACAGAAGTGTAACAGGCTTTAACACAGATTTTACTCTTAGAGGATGGACATTATATTAAAAGTAACATTTTATTTTCTGTTGATTTTCTTAAGATATATACCATAAATTTTATAGTATATTAGGAAAATTAATTCTTTAAGTATTCTAAACTGTGTACAGAAAATATATGTTAATATTCAAAGTAAACCATGTTATTATTCATAGGAAGTTTGCAGTAAGTGCTGGAGTAATAACTGAGTTGGTAAAACATTTACTACTAGAGGAAGAAAAAAAACAAAAAACAAAAACGGCTAACATGCCCAGATCCTAGAGAAATTCAGCCTTACTCCAAAATCTAAAGATGGGAAAGCTTGTTTGAATCTCTTCATGTTGTTGTGTTGTGGATTTTATTTTACAGAGATACACACTGAAATAAAAAAGGAAAGGAGGAAGATTCCCGACATCTTTTACCTTGAAATTACACATGCATACACATATAATAGATTACATACACACACACACACGGGTACACAAACACACAAACACATGGGTGAGTTTGTTAATGTACACTTGGATTCAGGCACATATGCCCAAACACACAAAAACCATTTGGTTTTGTTCCATTTTAATTATCTTTCTTATACTGTCTCAGATTTACTACCTGACTTTATTATAGTTGTCTGCACATATTGTATCTATAGTTTCATAATTGGTGTACCAATTTCACATAAACCAGCTTTCTAATACTTTTTTTTCAAAATCCTCAATGAAACCCTGCTCAAGTAATACACCATGTTATTATGTAACCGTAAAACCTGTGTTGTACTATAGACATTAAGCCATATTTTCCTCCACATTTTTCCCTTGGTAAAATGCAATGAAACCTTGTTCTCCCTGTATGAATAAAGAGAATGTTTTGTTATAATTTAAACTCACAACACTTTTGCTCATAACAAAATTCCTAGTAAGATAAAAAGAAAATGTCCAGATTGTGGCTCACCTTTAAGAACTGCATTTCAAGTGGACAAATATCAAAATAATAGAAACTGTAGTCTGAGAAGCATATTTTAAACCCCAACTTTTATTCTACAGAGGCTGCAAATTTCAAAAACAAGACTTCCCATACATCTGCTGTACAACCAGCTAAGGTTGGCCAGGAGAACTCATAGGAGTTCTCTCACTTTCAAAAGTAGGAGGATTGCTGAATGCCAAATGGAGTGGATAGCAAGGAGGGCAGACTGCACTGAGCTCATGAAATGACAGCAACCTGGGGAGGAGATAGTGCCAAGTTTTCTCTGAATTGCCTATGTATGTCCATTTGCCCTGTAAATGCCACATGGTGAATCCATTTTAGAATGGAGATACAACATAAAAGATGCCTGAAACAGCACTTTATAACATGGAAAATTAAATTAGCTACAGATGGTGAACAACTGGTCACCTTCCCATTACCAGCATTTAGAAAGGTGGCAATTTATCAGTGAATTACCATACTTGGCTGCAATCACAGAACACAATGAGGTAATTTCAGTGTTTTAGCTTCTGCTTCATAGATAATGCTTCACTTGATTCCTGAAGTAAAGTTTTCTTTATTATGGTGAGAATTTATAATTTGCAGACTAAGGCTTAGAAAACAGCAGGAACATGAGGAGTTCATTTGATGTATCATAACTTACTTTTGAGGTTTAAAATTTTGAATGAGAAGCAGGGAGTAACACTTTTCATATATCAACAAAAATTCAGTTACTATTTTCATTGCATAAATGATTATTTGTGCAAGGTCATGTGAAGATCAAGAAATATATGATACATCAAATCTGAGTCATTATAGAAAAAACACCTTTGAGGCTGAGACATTTAATTTTACCTTCTAACATAATTTTTATGGATTCTTTGAGAATTTCCCATCATGCACGCCAATCCCACTCATTTACCAGCCCTTCCATATTCCCCATTCATGTTTGTAGTACCTCCCCACAAAAGGAAGTGAAAAAATATAAAAATGAGACAAGAATTTAAAATGCAAACAGGAATATTAATAGAACAAGCAAAATACAAACAACAACATTAAAAATGACTTCTCTCCTCAGTCTACTACCTCTTCATTCATCTCAGTGGTACTGGGAGCTGTTATATATCATGAAATATACATTCCTCTCTAAACAACTTTATTTGCAAATATTCATTGTGTACTGTATTTATTTCAAAACCTCTAGTTTCTTGTACATTTAAAACTCCTCTTAGATATCCTGAAGTTACCCTAAATAATGGAGATCCTGTGTCTGTGGTTTGTAGGACTAGTCCCTTTCTCTCCAGCAAGTTATACATGTGGTACATTATGGGGATTGTCCACTTAAAGCCCTGGATATATGTCTGGGTGGTAGCACTGTTATTCTGGCTGGACTATTAGCATATTCCCCATCAGATGAGGGGCATAGCCAGGACTCTAATGCCTGTCGTGATGGGTGGGGCCAGTTTTCCCAAGTATTTGTTTGTGGGGTGAACAGAGGCAACTCTTTTGTTGGGTTGGGACCAGTATTCCCATGCTATGGTCACTGGGTCCACTGACCCGGGGCAGTGAGAGGCAGCACTAACTCTCCATTGTGGAGCAGATGGCTCTGCCTGGGCCAGTGAGGGACAGAGTCAGCTCAGCAGGGCACGCACATTTCAAGACATGGTTCAACGCATGTTTCACATGGACCTATGTGGTAACATGGGCAATGGGCATGATCACAGACCCTGGTTGATGAATGTCCAAAAATACAGACATGACCATCAGCAGTCTGTATGTTTCTTGCTCCCCAGGTAGCAGCTCAAGACTCTGAGATAAGATTGGGCCTAGCAGCAACCTGGTCTCCAGACTGCAACATGTCCCAAAGTGGTGGCACAGACACCAAGTTTTTTTAAATCTTTACATCTTTAGATGACAACATCATCCATGGACCTAAACACAGAACTTCAGTAGAGTCATGGACATAAACATGGCTTCTACCACAGCTAGAGTCTAGTCATCAACATGGCCTTGGGTTGCAGTGCCAGTCACCCCAATGGCAGTGTGACCCATGGGCACCAACATGGCTTCCATTGTTGGCCCATAACCCAGGCATATACACTGAATTTGATGTTAGCAAGAGACTTGGACATGGATGTAGACCAAGACATGGCCTTCAGCAGCATTTCAGTCCCATAAAACACTTTGTCCAGAAGTGGCAGTACAGGACAGTCATGTAGGCATGACCCTGGCAGCATCTACATGTTCCTTAGATTACAACATGATTACAGGTGGAGGACCAGAAATCAGGAATCCTTGTGGTCTTTGGTAGCAATGTAGGCCATGAATATCAACACAGACACTTTCAGTGTTGGGACTGTGGACCTAGACATGGTCTTCAATAGCACCCTGCTCTGGATGTAACCATGGCCTTGAATGACTACACAGAGCATTCTGATTTGCATTGTCCTGTCTGCTAGGTGTTTCGCAGACAACATAACTTCAGGTGGTAGACCAGATGATGGGCAACCATAAAACTTGCAATGGTACTGGGGGCCATGGGTACCAATATAGTTCCTCACTACAGTAGACCAATAAACCCAGACATGTCCCTAGGCTTCAGATTAAACCCAAAAGTCATCATGTCCAGATCTGTATGATGGCAACAGGAGCATGACCATTGTGCATCAACATGGCCTAAAATGTCAACCCACACATCGGCATCTGCTTTCAGTTGTAAAATGAGCCACAGATGCCAATGCATACTGCGTTTTCAGTAGAATCAGCCACCCACATATGGCTCTTGGAAGCAGTTTGGGCTCAGTTAACATCACAGCCAAAGCAGGGCAGGCCATTGAAATCTGCTTGATCCTAGTTGAGACACATCTCACAGTCCCCTAAATCCCTACACGTGGCAGCCCAGAACCTCAGGATCTAGGAGGACTATGAGAGACATACAGGCCATGCAATCAACACAGAACCTGGCTAAAGACCCAGATGTGGTCCTAGGCAGCAGTCCAGTCCTAGTCACCAAGGCGCCAGGTCACAAGCAGACCTCCCACATCAGCCCATTCCTCACTGTCTTTGCCTCTGCAGCTCTGCTTCTCTCTATTAGACATGAACTATTCTGTATCTCTCTCTCTCTCTATCTCTCTCTCATACTTTACCACATATTTGCTCACTACAATGTTGCCTGAGCCCCAGCACCAGAAGGCATCTGGTGGGCTTAAAGTTTCTTCTCTATGCATAGATCAAACAGGTCTTGGCAGAGGAGTGTGTGTCTATCTCCACCCATGCAGCCCTAGTGGTGCCAAAAAGGCTCAGGTCCTTAGTTTCTTCTCCCTGCCTAGGACAAAGTTCTCTGGGCAGACAAGTGAGTTTTTATTTCTGCCCACTTGATCCTATTGCATTTAATTTATTTTCTATGATGTTTTTCTTAAAATAAATTGAATTATGAAATCATTTAAATATTTGGAAAATATAAAATAAACACTAAGGAAAAGGTATTAAATTTTATAATTAATACATTTAGACATGACTTGCTAACTTTTGTAACAATGCACATGCATTATAAGGGCACATATGTATATAATCTTATATGATCTTATTAATTTCTTTCTCACTTGACAATAAATTTTTGTATGTTTAAATACATTACAAAACAAAATTTTTCCCCTATGGCTAGTGTGTATCTTGTTATAAGACTGGTTATAGGACTTTGGAGAGAATCTATTGTTTTACTCTGCAAAGTATACATAATATTAAACTAATTCACTATAACTTATTGTCATATATCTTGAATATTTCATACTTTAACCCTTATCAGAGAAATGTCCATTTGCAATAGATGGGGCTTATAGAAAAGCACAACTGCCAAGGTTTAAGCAATAATACATTTCAGTAATCTCTGCTTTAAGTGAAAGATCTATATCATCTCTCTATCCCCAAAGTTCAGGGATTATTGTGGAAGATGGGATGATCAGATTGGTAGAGCCAAAGGTAGGGAATGACTACAATAAAACCACATTTTCTAGACACCTAGGTAGATAGATAAATGAATTCATAAAAGTTGTGACAACAAGAACAAGTAAATATCAAATAAAGATTAACATGGATAGAAGATGTGGGCACATATTCCCAGTACTAGCTCAAGATCTTTTAACAAATGAAACTAGTTTCAAACATATATTTATATACTGAATAATTTGGACAAACATAAACATTTTATCAGACTATCAGTAGGTTAAGTTAATATAATCACTAATAATGATTTATAATTATAATTCTAAAATTAGTATTAAAATGTTCAAAAACTAAATGGATCACTTGAAATTTGTTTAAAAATTATCAGTGAGGATGACCAGGTACACCAGCCACCCTTGACCTTCTCCACTCATGTGACTCCCTCAAAGAGACATACAATGCTGAAATATAATACATCACTGGAAGAATACCAGATAGGTTGTCTGCCCACAAACATGCAACTTTCTTGGTGCCAACCCTCTGACATTATCCCATTCTCCTCCCCTACTCATGCCTTTACCCCAGCTTTCAACTAAAGTCGTGACTCACTGCTAGATCACAGGCCATGGTGGCTTCCAGAATTCCATGTAGGTTGCAATCTGTAGAACTCATTCACTCTCTCAGTGCAATACTACACTATCCCCAAACCCCTTTTCCTTCTATGTTTCATGTACCAAAACCTAACTTGAGCAGATATAGTGATATTTCATTGTATTTTAATAAATAAAGCTTCCCTAAAGATCAAAGAGTGAATCAGTCACACTGGTCAGTCATACAGACCAAGTAGTGATGGCATACACTTTTAATCCGGTAGCCATACTAATAAACTATAGAGGCCAGGTGGTGGTGGTACATAATATTAACTCCATCACTAGAGAAGAAAATAAGATGGAAGGAGACAGGTTTAAGCACAGTCTTATTCTTAGGATTGGCATTTCAGTCTGAGGTCAAGGTAGGAGCCAGGGGTTTGCTCTTTTACTTTTCACATCTTTAGTTGGAATCTGAATATCTAACTCAGGTTAGTATTAATCATGTTATATTTGGTGCCAAACATATGTGGTAAAAATTTACAAAATAGCAATTCTTCTTGATGCTTTTTAACAACTGACACAGGCCAGAACTTCATGTGGGCCTCCTGCCAGGGCTGCACATGCTCCTCCAGTTCCACCTGGCCAGATTCTATCTTTTTATCCCCAAGCCTCTAAATACCCTGTGTATTTTTCAAAGAGCCATCTTTCTCTCCCCCTTGCATCTCTCTCTCTCTCTCTCAACTATGGGTTGTGGACTGTTTCTGAACCCCCTTGTTAGCCAGCTGCCAACCTAGGTAACTGCCTTGCAAGCCAGAAGCCAGTCAGACTTTTATTGTTTTATTCAGCAGTAATAAGCCTCACATTTTCATCAACATCATTGGTAGATTTGACAAGACAATTGGGAATTATTAAAGGGGGGAATTGGTTAAAAGAGACAGCTTTTACCCCTCTGAAAAAAATTGAAAAGACATTATAATAGAGGTATTTGAGTTTCTGTATGATAATATGCTAGACAGTTTGAAAATGTAGTAAATGAGAGGATATCTCATTTACATGGGATTTATAAAATGTCAGCTGTAAACAATATCAGCTTTATCAGTTTTGTCTCATTAAAAAAGTAAGTTAAGACAACCTCTCTCTTCCCATCCCACCCCAACTTGCACCCAGGCTCCCCTTACCTTCTTCTCTGCCAGAAGATCCCCCAACTCAGCCTGTTTTGGGGCTGGGACAGGATGGTGAGTGCAACCAACAGGAGTTCCTTTCTTTCACTAA
>LOJH01056501.1:0-11696 GCA_001685095.1 Ellobius talpinus | reverse complement strand
TGGAGAGAAACTCAAAGCCATTCCACTAAAATCCGGAACAAGACAAGGCTGTTTGATGTTTTTTATGCTTCTTGTACCTGTAGTGATATCTTGTTTGTAATCTAACAAATAAAGTTGGCCTGAAGATCAGAGTGCAGAGTTAAGCCACTAGTTAGTAACGGAGGCTAGACAATGGTGGCACACACCTTTAATTCTTCTTTTGGGAGAAAGAGTCAGACAAATCTCTGTGAATTAAAGGCTACCTGAATTACAAGAGACTGAATCTAAAAGAGAAACAGAGCTCTCACAAAGGTGATTCCAGCACTTGGTATCACGTGCCTTTATTCCCAGCACTAGGGAGGTGGGGACAGGAGTGATATTGGGGGAGGCACAGAGAGAAGAATATAAGGGAGGAAGAGACAGAAGCTCAGATGCTGTCTGAGGATTCAGTCTGAGGCAAAGTGTGAGGTTTGGTGGACAAAGATACAGCCCAAAGATTCAGTCTGAACAAACAGTCTGAGGATTTAAAGAGACAGGATCTCCCCTTCCATCTGAGCATTGGTAGAGGTAAGAATTCTCAAGTGACTGACTACTCTGTTTCTCTGATTCTTTAGCTTTTACCCAATATCTGACTCTGGGTTATTTTATTATTAAGAACAATTAGAATTCAAGCTACATGTACCTTTACGGGCATGTACTTATTTAGGTTAGGAAAATTTTCTTCTATGATTTTGTTAAATATATTTACTAAGTTTATTATCTTCCTATTATTTTTAGGTTTGGTCTTGTCATAGTGTCCCATATTTTCTGGATGTTGTTTTGTTAGGAATTTTTTAGATTTAACATTTTCTTTGCCTGATGAATTTGTTTCCTCTGTGGTATCTTCAATGCCTGAGATTCTCTTTTCCATCTCTTGTATGCTGTTGTTGATACTTGCATATGTATCTCCTGTTTACTTACCCAGATTTTCTTTTTCAAGGATTATCTCAGTTTCTGTTTGCATTTTTAATTCTGTCTCCATTTTCAGGTCTTGAACAGTTTCCTCCTCCCCCTCTCCATCTCCTCCTCCTCCTCTTCTTTCTTCTGCTTCTTTGCCCTTTTTTTAGAGATTTATTGACTTCTTTCCATTTTTGTTTGTTTTTCCCTCAATTTCTTTAAGGGATTTTTTTCATATCCTTTTCCTTTTTAAGTACCTCTATCATCTTCATAATGTCATCTTAAGGTATTTTTCTTGTGCTTCAGCTGTGTTGGATTGTTTAGGTCTTGCTGTAGTAGGATACCTGAGCTCTTGTGATGTCATATTGTACATTCTGTTATTGATTGTGCTTTTGCACTGGCATTTAGACATCTGGATTTGGGATGATTATAGGTCTATGTATTTATACATGTATTTGTCTTTATTAGAGGAGGGTTTTTCCATTTGTTTCTCTTTTTTTCTTTGATCTTCTGGACTAAATGTCCAAGGGTTCTGTTGTCTAGCATGTCTTCAGGTCCAGTAGGTTGTCCCCTGTAGGGTTTGGATGTCCATAAGCTCCTAGATCTGGCCTGGCCTCTCAACTAAATGCCCCTCAACCAAAGAATGGATAAGAAAAATGTGGTACATGTACACAATGGAGTACTACACAGCAGAAAAAATAATGACATCTTGAAATTTGCAGGCAAATGGATGGAGTAGAAAACAAAATATATATATACTCCCTCATAAGTGGCTTTTAGACATAAAGCAAAGTAAACAAGGCTACAATTCACAGTCCCAGGGAACCGAGACAACAATAAGTCACATCCTAAGAGACATATCCATGGATCTAATTTACATGGGAAGTAGATAAAGTCAAGCTCTCCTGAATAAGTTGGGGGCATGGGGACCATAGGAGAGAGTTGAAGGGGAAGAGAGAAGAAGGAAGGGGAAAATGTATAGCTCATAAAATAAATAAAACACACTGATAATCACTGAAGTCCTTCTAAACCATATTCTGTGTATTGAGTTCCACAACACTTTCTGAGAAAGTGTGAAAAGGTCTTCAGAGGATAGTGCTGATCCCACTGTATGATGATTTATTTTCATTTTATAGAAGTTAGAGATAATGAGTGCTTGGAACCACACAAGCTCCACGACTGTCACATACTCTTTTCAAGATTCAAGGATAATATAAACTTATAGGATAAATTCCAACAATGTGAATTCCAGGACTGAAGTGATATCTAATTCTTGTCACTATTAATACCTGTGGTATGAAACACTCTTTCCAACTCCATCAATTTGTGCCCCTATACCATTCCTAAAATCCATTTTGTCACTTTTTTATATACTAATTTTTGTCGCTTAATCATCTGATTCCAAATTTCCATGGTTATATTTTGGTACAATATTTTTAGATCATCTTCTTTATAGGTGAAATTTTAGATAATATTGAGGTTAATGGATAAGTAAACCCAAGTAATTCAGCAAATATTTTCCGTACTGGTGAATTTCCCAAGATTCTTGATGCAAGAGGCAATCAAGGCATCCGCTCATCTGCTGAGAGGAAGTAATCCTGAAAGATACAGGTATGCTCAGAGCATCACAAAGGATCTTGTGAGTGAAATAACAGGTAAGAGAAATAGAAAAGCTCAGATGTCCATTTCTGTCTCTGATTATGGAAGGGTGCACAGCCCATAAAGACAGAAAAGATGGAGAAATGAATTCTCTTTAAAAGCATCTATTAAGAACGTATTCCTGATGACAAATTATTTCCATCCAATTAGAATGCATTTCTCAATGTTGATCTCGACAAACAGTATTTTTTATTTGTGCTTCTAGATTACCAATTTATTCCATTTTATTTTACTATGGGCAGAAAATTAATTCATCTTGTAATATAAAAAGCACAATTTCTTCCTTCAGAGTTTCCATCTTGTTATAGGTAATAAATTTTACATGGACTTTATATATAATATGCTATACATCAATATAAATGATGATAAAATGTCTGCTTACTGACACTATTACTTACTGATTTCAAAAACTATAATACAAACTCAAAAATTTAAATACATATAACCCTTAACGATATGGTTTCTCGAAATACTACTAATAGTTCAATTTAAATTAATAAGAATATCTGGTCAGACATTCTTAAAAATATAGTTTCCTAAATCACACTGAAAGACAAGCAAAGGTCTTTTAATTAAGGATGGTTAAGGAATGCATCTCATGTAACATTATAGGGTGAAAATGTTAAAGCTGGTCACAGATGAAAGATTAACCTGCAATGAGAATAGTCTGATATCTATATCGATAAATTTAAATTTGACGATTCTGAGGCAAAGAAGGAATTATGTATTATTTTATATTTGTGAAATGAGTGTGGAATGTTTTCACAACACACTCAGAGACCACGTTTGCACAGGAACAAGAACATCGTGTTTACATGGTGCAGTTGTTGTGAGTAATCACCTTCCCCTGGTTCTGTAAACGTGATTATAAATAGAATTCAGGAAAACTTGTAAATTCGGTTAATTTGATATGCATATGCAGAGCTTTTAAGAAGCCTAGTGGCCAGTGCATAAAGCTGATAGGATACATGCATTAATATTAAAGGTAAATATCCTTTACTTGAAGCTTGCAAGTTGCTGGGCATGCTTCTTAGCACTTATATGACTTAACTTGTGCAAAGAAATCATAAGAGATGAGTACTAATGTTTTATATTTTTTGTAAAATATTATGGTTTACACTAGTTTGTAGAACTAATGTATTACAACTTAGTATTTTACAGAGTGAACAGATGTGGCATATCCTGAAGTCTACAGAGGCTTTTAGTGCATTATCCATATTTGAAGTCAGCTAGTGTTGTGTTTTGCTTTGCTTTGTTTTGTTTTCATGCTGGAACTATGAAAGTTATCTGATTTAACATTAAGGAAGTCATTAAGGATTTGACAAAATACTATTTTAATCAAGCAATATACATAAAAGTCATAAATAAATGCATTAAATTTCTAGTGGCTATAGACTTCCATTGTCTTAGGAAAGTTTTGGGAGAAGTGTACTTGTTCTGAGTCGGTGACTGCTAGAGTCAATTGGATAACTGAATCCATCACAGGAAGTTTCCTTCCTGGCCGAGGAAGAAGTGAGTAAATCTCACCAAAGCTCATGTTTTCTGCATCAGCTTCTTCCCAAGAGCGTCACTGAATCTGCTTCAAGACTTGTCCCATCCAATACCTGATTCCTCAGTTGGAAGCTCACAGGCCTTCTAAGAGCACAGGGCAGATTTCTGCATTTTGCAAATAGATGAAAGACTCTTTCTGCAGCTCCTGACATCATTTCTTATTGTCAGGGTATGAAATCAGTGCAGCTGGGAGAATTTTCGCGTGCATGCTATGGTTCTATTTGGAAAGGATCATCATGTGGTTCTTGAGAAATACACTTTATCAAGGATAACATTTATTGGCAATTTGTCTGAGATATTTTACTTTTATCCTAGAGACCAGAAGCTACAGAAGTGTACACTTCTATAAGAATGCAAAAGAGTTGGGCACTAACTCTACATGTATGTTTTAAATGTAGAAAATTAAGTGATAAATTCAATGTGGTTTGTATTTCTATGTTACTCTTTTTACTTTGCAATAATGTGTCTTTAATTTTCCAACAATCACTTTGTCTATAGCATTACAGGGGTAATGATTTTTTTTATAAACTTGAGTACTCAAAATATTAGCTGAAATTTGTTATTTGAATACCCTTTGACCAAGAAAAAGTTACTAGTCATATGGATATATCTAAAATTAATCCAAGGTATTAGGCCAGTGAGACTAACAGAACTTCAGCTTGATTGCATGCTATCAAAGATTAAATTGGAGTTGTAAAAATAATTTTAAATTTTAAGTAGTATTTCTCTAAAATTGAATACAAGCTGATTCTAATGCATTCAAGTTAAATCAAACTACTTTTTTACGGAAGGGCTTATTAAAGCTTGTCATCAGCTGCAGTGGAGCTGAAAGAAAAGGATGAAAATAACTCTTGCCATGATTTACAACTTTCCCATTAATCTCTCAACAGGGTAAGCTGAACTTCTGTGTGCTAGCGAGTTTTGAGGCACCTGCCTTGGGCTAGTATTTAGCAAATTTCCACAGCCTGAGTAATATGAATGAAACATGTAAGATTGATGATCAGCATAAATGGTAGGCATCTTTTAAAAAGAAAATACACACAATCAGAAACTTCACTTTCCCACCTCTGCCCACCCACTTGCACTCTTCTACATTATTTCAAATGATTTTCTAATTGTATGCATTTGAAATATAATGATCCCTAAATGCAAGGATCTAATAGATAGGGAGGTTAGAAGAAGGAAATTTATAAAGCATTTTTAGTTCCTTTTCTATATATGCATTTATTGTTTTGTTTGTATTAATATTAGCTTTAGAAACGCTAGGCTGAGTTGGCATAGAATGTTTTATATTCCCAGAATATAAGAAGGAATACATAAGCTCGGGTTTCTTATTCAAATTCTTGCCTGGTTTTGAAAAGAAACATTAGAAAAGAACATTAAAATTTTGTGGGGTATTTTTCCTCCCTAAACTCAGGCTGTTGCTTTGGCTAGTCAGTCTCAAATTCTGAATTCTCTGGCCTCGGCTTTCCTTGCACTGAGATATAGCTTTATGTTGCTGGTAATACAAACACACAAACCATGACCAGCAGAACTTAAAATAGAGTTTCATGTATAAAAATCTACAGGAAGGGTTTCTGTTATTCTAAAAGTGAGTGTAACATTTGGTTTGTTTCCATACTCTTTACATAAATAATTAATAACTAAATTGAAAATGGTTTTATATAAAAGTTATATTTAACTGGTTTATTGTCCGGCTAAAAATTTGTTTGTGCTTGTGACAAGTACTCACTTTAATATGCTTAAGAGTTAGACAGAATACAAAATTTTCCACTCCTAAGACCTAGCCGTTTGCAATATTGACAGAGAAGTAATCCAGAATTTTTGTTTTGTTTTGAAAACATTTTGTTCTGTTTCATTAATTAACATTACTAAGTTTAGAATGGCCAGATTTTAGGGGGCACTCCTCTGGTTTGCATGACTGGCTAGTCTGAAGGACCTTTTAAGGGAAACTACTCCAGAGTGCTGCTGAGAGCCAGCAGGAGGATGAACAGAGGTGAAAATTAGGGAAGAAAATTCATCTACATACCCAGCAGGTTTTGGTCATTTATATATTCATCTGTTTTCAGTTCACAACTTGATAAGAGTATGTGAATTTCATGGTATCGTGCAGAGAAAATGAAGTGTGTAAGGTCATTCAATAAAGATTAAATTAAAAACATATTCCTATGGCACCCTCAGGGTCCATTAGGCTTGATGAGTGTACAAATACATTCTTTGTGTTCTGTGCTCCCTCCTGAAAGAGACTGTGTGCTTCGCTCATTATAAATGTGCACCTGAAAAGATGGAACATTATCCCCTGTTTTTTAACTGACCTGTGGCCACCGCTGGGTTCATTAGTGCAGAACATCTTTTCCACTGGCTGAGTCTGCCCTATTGTTTGCATTGGCCAGGGTCAAGTCAAGGGCACCGGCCTAGATTGGACTCATTTGTCAGAGGGTCTAGCAACAAAGCTGATTTCAGCAGAGATGGGGTGAATTTCATGGGGCTGAAACACAACCTTTGACACCAAGTGCCCAGGGCTCCTCAGAGTTGCACAGATGGCCTGCCACCCTTAGGTATTTAGGAACAAAGAATTGGTGAATTAGAACAAAAAATAAAGTTTCCACAGTCAGCATATATTTTAAGTGTTTAAATTATTTGCAGGGATTTTTGACAGTCTAAAATTGCATCTTGAGCACTTGTGATAATCGCTGTGCTTTTTAGACTATGAAAGAAAAAAAAACAATTCAGTTGGGGGTATATTGCTTAACTGGTGTAACGGGTAAAGCATAGCAATTTAGTGTGGAGTGCAGGTTTTCCATGGTCAGCAGGAGCCGGCATGAACAATGGGTCGTGCTGAGGTAGCATGTGGAAAATGACTTTAATACACTATATAGAATGGCTTATTGCCTTGGTCAATAGGCTGCAGTGAAGATGGTGTACTCAGCCACTTGGGAAGGTTAAACCTGTCAGGGAACACCGTGACTGATATGCAGGGCCTGCTTATGAGGTCTCTAATGGAAAAACCTGACAAGCAATGTTATAAAGGTTACACTTGACACATACTTCAGCATTATGCCTTATATTAATCCATTTTTTAAGGTAGGGTACTTTATATTTGTTAGAAATTGATGCCACAATAGTATTAACACTCCAGAGGAAACATTTAAACTTTGTAGTAAAGTAAGGAGTGGGATAGAAGATCACTGCCTGGGGTAGGACACTCCTGTAAGATGTGGGCAACATACTGCAAACAGTTTGTCACATTTAGTATACCTGATTATTTACCATTCAGGAGCCACAATTTGAAAAACATTTTTATAATATTTTCCTTTTCTGTTTAAGAAAATACGTATTGTAAAGACACTGTAATATATTCTAGAAGAATACTGCAAAGGCAGTAAGTTTGTGTTGGGTGTTTTTTGCTTCTCATGGGGAAAGAATAAAAGTAATGAGTAAAATTTTTCTTTCCACTGAACTTGGAGTTACAGTCTAGCTCAGTGACAGTGGTTTCATAATGAGTCTAGTTCTACATTATTCTGGGGATCAGAAAAGCCACATTATTTTGGTAAAAGATAAAAACATGGGGCTCCTATTTTTTGACTATGTGAGGGATGGAGAACAGACAACCTAAATATTTATGAAGGTTCTTGGTATTGTTAGATTTCATTTATTAGCAATACATCGTGGGGATCAGTCACTTTACTCTGAAGCCAGTAAAGTTTCTAGTATACATTACTATTAATTTAGGGCTTCTGAGAACTGTAATATGTAATGGCTTATGAGAAGAATGTTAAACATGGATGGTTTTAGGTTGTTTGTCCTGTTTCTCTCTATAATAATGAGACTCAAAAGAATGCTCTCACTCTTTGGAAGAAATGCCAGGCTGTGGAAAACATTGAGTTGAAATTCTGAATAGCAGGGGCCTTCTAGTATGTTCTTCTGTATAAAATTAGCTAAGGAGAAATATGTGAAATATGGCTGTTTTCTGAAAAGTTGCAAAGAACATACTATTGATAGAGTTCTAGTCATTTTTGACACCTAGTTAGAAAGAACTTTTAGAAAAAAATTGATCTTTAAGGTAATTTTAAATATCTTAAGTTTCAAGGTAATATTTTTCATGATTAAAATGTCCTTCTAACATAAGTTTATACTAATTGGTCAATAGTAGAAACTTGTCTGATTGTGAAAACTTAGGTATATTTGTATAATTATATGCTAAAAATTACAGATGTAAAAATATTAATCCTTTGTTAGTATGTATGAATAATGCATCAAATATTTTATGACTTTGTGTATATACCTATGTACAAATATATTCCTAGTTAGACAGAGTGAAATATAAAAGGTAGTAAAAAAAGAGAACAGATAAATTATTAACTTATACTATTGATTGTCCAAATCACAATCTAAGTTTCAAAGACATATAGGAAGAAGTTAAACTCTTAAAATTCTTTCCTCTCAACTGTAAATCAAAATCAAAATGTTCTTTCAATGTTTTGCTATCTTTGATGGACATATTCCTTTACTTTTCTTGAAATGTTAGGAACAAGAGAAATAAGAAATGTAATGAGATAAATATATTTTTATTTTATAATTATATCTGTAACAGTAGAAAATGTAATATATACAATGGAAATATTAATATATCCATTTTAAAATTGTAAAGGTATTTTATATATTTTTCTGTCTTTTACTAAAATTTTCTAGCTGAAGATCTTTTTGTCTATGATACAGTTCTTATGCATATGATTGTGAATATATTAATTTCTTTATATCACTCTTCTTATAGGACGTAAGGTATTTACTTCAATAATGTCAAAGATCTATGTACACAGCAAAAATATTAACTTGTACAGATATGAAAAAGTAATATCTAGTCCTGAAAAGATATAAAAGCAGGATATGTTAAGAATGAACAAATTCAGCTACTACATAGAATTGCATAGACTGAACACCAGGTCATATCCAGCACCACCATGTCTGAGCCAGAACTTTCTATACACACCTGTAGAATGGCTTTTGTGCCATTTTCTTAATAAAAACAGGGGGAAATTTTCATTGTATAATATATTTTAGAAAACATCATCTCCGATTGTAAAAAAATGAATAATGAACATGGAGAAACACATATATGTGAGATAATGTGCCAGACAGCAGCGGAGGTTCAGATGGGGGCCTCACCATGGAAATTCAGTCATGGGAGTTGAACTAAAGGCAAATGATTGCTCAGTAAAGCATGTTTTCACAGTTTTAACACATAAGCTACTGTGAGAAAAGACAAATTTATTAAAATCTTCCAAAGTGCCAGACATTTTGATAACACTCAGAAAGCTATCAAAGTCTTCCAAATTCCTGAATCACAATCACTGAGGCAAATGATGTGATGAAAGGATTGAGATGATAGATATTTAAGTCAATAATTCAAACCAAATATGAAAATGAAAGATTTTTTGTCTCACAAAACTTAATGATGTTAGCTTTTACATTTTCATTAAGTTTATAATCTGTTTTTATACAGATTTAATTTCCATGTGGTTCATATTTTCCTCAGAAGAAATCATGACAAGGTACTGCAGCATGGGTAGGGTAGGTTGGCTTCTTTGTAGCCATGCCTAGCTGCTTTTCAGCTGAACTGAAAAGTCATTTCAGGGAAAGATATGAACTAGATTGGTTCTGCCAGGTCAGTTCCCAATGAAGCTAATGGGTAATGCTGAAAATGTCACATCACTCCAACAGAGGCCTAAAACTGTGTTGATTAAAAAAAAATCCACTGATGTCTCAGGCCTCAGAGATGCTATAGCTGCTTGTGTATCCTAAATTGGTTATCTCTCTTACAGATTATCATAAAATTTTATGACCATGAGTCATCTCCAGTATTAAATTTCCTATGATGATGTTTGGTAAGTCAAGCTTTTGTGATTAAGGTTTTACAAAGATTAACAGAAATTAAATTTTAGAAGACTTTGTCCTAAATGCACTGACTCAGCATTTCATTCTTAATATCTTCACAATAATGTCAGCCTATGGACAAGATTATCAGCCAATGTTCACTATATTTTTAGATTATTATTATGACAATATGTGTGACATCTAAGAAAAAGAAGCAGGATAGCTGTATAGGAAATGTAATATTAATGTTTGTAAGGTAAGTTTTATGAAATCTCACTTAGCTAACTTTGGTTCAGAGTATGAAAGAACATTCAGTTGGCCTAATTGGTCCCTCATCTAACAGGTAAAATCAAAATGCATTTTTAGAAATAGCATTCTAATAAGTCTACAGCTAAAACTGAATGTCATACTGCTAAGAAGAGATTGTACTGTTCTCAGATTGCTGTAAAATAAATATTGAGATTTTCCTTTAACTTGAATATAAAGGATAATTACCTAACCAGTGTCAGTAAAATACACCTTTCACAAATAAGCAAAGAAAAAGAATAACATGATTACTCAAACTAGTGGATCTGATAAATATATGAATACTGAATAAAATTTTTTCACCAGCAAGTATACAATATGCTCAAAGTCAAGGGATTTACAAACTGTTGAAACACATAAGTATCTGTTGTGTGTAATTTAAATTAAAAGGTTCATTTGTAGTTGGGAGACAGTATTAAGTCTCTAAACACTAGGACAGACTATTTTACTTAAGTGGAAACACTGTTCTCTGATAAAGATTTTTAAAATAGAAATGTTATGAAAATATCTGTGGAAAAATACTGTAATTGCTGTATTTAAAAGAACTTACAACATTTTGAAAGTAAATAAACTTTTTTATGCCTTGTTTATAATTGAGTCAGGTCACAACCTTCCTGAAACGTACATGATATATGGTACTTGTGCCTCCAAATGTTCTTGATCTTTGGTTGACTTGGTATTTTGACCTTGCCTCAGAACACAAAGCCTTCATGTTAACTGATAGAGGGGTTATGGAGCTAACAGCACTGTTTAGTGTTTTATTTTAACAGTTCAATAGTAAGGTGAAGGGAATTCTCCTGAGATTGCCTCTAATAGCACTATTACATTGCTCAAAGCCCTCTTAAGATAATTGTTTTCAGAATCATGATATGATCATTTTAGAACTTCTAGACTGAATGTCTGTTTCATTTGGCCATGGTTCTGTCTCTATTATTTCACATTGTATTAATTTTCATTAAGCTCATTAGATTTAAAAGCTTTCACAAAGTTTATTTAAAATGACATATGTACGTGTTTTTTTCTACTAATGATAACAAACTCTAATTTATAGTCCTACTCCTCACACGAGGGATGATATAATTCTAGCTAGAATGATAGCTGTGCTATTCCAAATGACCTAATGATTTCTCATATGCTGAACTAATATACTTTAATCATGGGCATTTAAAGTAAAACCACTTAATAATGTTTGACAGAAAATTTCATGGTACTATTAAAATAGATATGATAATATTTAAGTCTCATTTAGATACTAAAACAGAAAAAAATTCTATGCTGAGGATATAGTATGACATTTTTGCTTAAGTTCAGTTATGTGAAATTCTTAACATTTCTAGTTAGGTCTGATCTCCAAAATATACAAAGAACTCAAGAAATTGGTCATCAAAAGA
>LOJH01056495.1:0-11696 GCA_001685095.1 Ellobius talpinus | reverse complement strand
CTCGTTCAGTCCCAGTCCAGCTGGCCTTGGTGAGCTCCCATTAGATCAGTTGCATCCTCTCAGTGGGTGGACGCACCCCTCGAGGTCCTTAATTCCTTTCTCATGTTCTTCCTCCTTCTGCTCTTCATCTGGACCTTGGGCGCTCAGTCCAGTGCTCCAATGTGGTTCTCTGTCTCTATCTTCATCCATCACCGGATGAAGGTTCTATGGTGATATGCAAGATATTCATCAGTGTTGCCATGGGATAATCCCAATGCAAGAATTCTTTATTGCTGTCACAGCTTCCATAGGTCTTGATGGTGAGTCAGTCATTATAGAAGAATTCTCATGTCCATAGCCTGCAAGTGACCAAACTCCATTTTTCTTGTGGTTTCTGTGGTTTCAGGTGTGTTGAATGGCAGAGAGAAGGGCTGGCTTCATACAGTGCATACCACAGAATTGAGACTGTGGAAAACAGCTCCCAGCTGGAGGAAGATTATGGCTCAGTACCACTGTGTAGGATAAGGGATAGGCTCTGGGTCTGCCTGAAATAGGAGCCCAGCTCTTCTCTACTTGATGTGACTTTGGTGAATCATTTTGCCACTTTAAGACTTTGTTTCCTAACTTCTACAACTCATAAATACCTTCAGTAATGTAGCAGGATAAAATTAGCTCAAAAAAAATCAGTAGCCCTCCTTTACACAAACCCTTTCTCTCTAAACTTCAGCATTTTGTCTGTCAATGAGAAAACAGGATGAAGTGCTCTAAATCAGAAATTCCAAAGTCATAAATACATTGACATGCATTACCAGTGGAAGATTTCACACTTGACTTCTGTCATGGGTTACAAGAACGATGCAGGCACACTAAAAATACGATATAAAATTAACTTCAGTCTATGCATATGAGGTAGATATGAAATGTACATGAATTTACTCACTCATAAGTGGGTTTCAAACATAAAGCAAAAAAAGTATACAAATAACAATCCCAGAGAGCTTAGACAAGAATGAGGACCCTAAGAGAGACATACATGAATCTAATGAACATGGTAAGTAGAAAGAGACAAGATCTCCTGAATAAATTGGGAGCATGGGGACCATGGGAGAGGGTTGAAGGAAAGGGCAGAGGCTGAAGGGGAGCAGAGAAAAATGTAGAGCTCAATAAAATCAATAAAAATAGATAAATAAATAAAAAAGATTTTGTTTTTCTCTTAGAGTGATAAGGATGACGATTATGAAATCAATGTCCCAATTATAGTGAATCAATGAAATGATTCAAAATACTGATCTGTAGTAAATGCTCAATATATAATTATTATTTTTCTCATATTTGAGGAAGCTCAAATTCAGTTTGATAGCATTCATTCCTTTGATTTATTTGAAATAAATACATATGAAGCACCAGCTAAATCATGCTTCAGTTTCTGCTCATGGGGCACTTACTTTCTAGCTTAGGAAGGCAAATATATTCCTGCACAGAAGAATTAGCTAAATTCTCAAGGTTCTTCTAGCCAATTAAGACAAATAATTGCTTTATGGAAGTTTCCACAAAAGAGTATTTGACTGAGGCCAGAGTTAAGACTTTTTTGAGACAGAGAGTAAGGTGGCAGGCTGTGTGAATAAGTTTTTTAGCACTATCAAAAAAATATCTGACCTAAGCCACTGCTAAGGGAAGACGTATGTTTTGATTCACAGTTGCAAAGGTTTCAACCCAAGGTCAGTTATAGTCATTGTTTTAAGTTCAACACCAGGTAGAATGCCATGGGTTTGTGAGCATGGCTAAGGAAACTGCACAGCTCATGACAGCTAAGAAGTAGAAAGGTATAATGGGAAGGAGCCAGAGCCAAGACATACTCTTCAAATGAATGTCCCCAGTGATCTACTTTTTCCAGAAAGGGCTCACCATATATAGTTCCATCACCTTCTAACAGATTATTTGATTTTTTAAAATCAATAAATAGATTTAAACCATTGATTTAAGTCACTTATGACCCAATCAATACTTGGAAGCATCCTCACTGTCTCACAGAGAAGCCTAGTGGTGGATTTTTTTTCTAGATACCTCTAAACCTTTTTTTACAAGTGAGTCTCAAGATTAACCATATCAGAAAGATTGGGAAAAATGCATTTTTAGGAGTGAAACATAAGTGTTTCCAGGGATGTTCAATCCAAAACTACAAACCAAATGCATTGAAGGTTAGTTTTTACAGACTCAAAGCAATCAGGAACCACTGTAACACTGTCTCCTCCTTCTTAAGCTTAATACTTAGTCAGATCAATTATCATCTCCACATAACAATCTCTGAAAGCCACTAATTAGGCTCGCTCAGATGAGGGCCAACACTAGTCAGTCACAATAAAATCTAGAACCTGATGCAGCACTGTAGAACATCATTTTAATGCATAACCTTCTCATTTTAGCATCCCCCAATCATCACCATCACCATCTGGGAACTCAGGAGAAATGCAAATTCTCAGGCTCCATCTAGACTTAATAATTTTGAACCCCTAGAATTTGCAGATAGTGATATCTGATTTCACAAGCCCTGCAGATTATTCTGATATGATTTATGGTAGTTACAGCATCATCTTATTGTTTCTATTTCAGATATTCACATTTAAGATAGTCATATTGGTCAACACACTAAACTGCTGCTCCTCTGTTACCCCCCAAAAGAGACTTCTAACTTCTCTGATGCTCTCAATTTTAGAGAGACTATATAGAAGGAACAAATCCTAAGGATGTATGAAATCTAATTTGTTTTCACCCAAGAGCAAAATGAATAAAAAAGAAGAATCAAACAGCTATTTTAATGATGAGTTTACTTCTCATGATGGGGCACAATAGAAGAACCATTGAGGACCTTTAAACGAATGGCCTGTGTAGCTAGATCTTTATGTTATTTCATTTTAGAAGCATAGAGGCTGGATCCCATTGGCAAACTTACTCTGCAAGTTACAGGAACCTTCTGACATGAATACCCTGTTCACATGGGGTAAAAATCATAAATACTGATCTTGTTGGCTCTCCTCATTCAAAGTCACTGACAGATACTGGAAGTACGGGCATTTTGTATCCTGAGTCAACAAATACAAGCACAGTCCATGGTGCAAAGAGGAATCAACACATACATGTCATGACTAACTTAGCAAATAGGCACTGTTAATATTTTGCTTAGTTTTTTTTCACTTTTGTTTTGTTCTGTGGTAACCCCCTCCCAAACAGGACACCCATGGAGCAGTATAAAGCATGCTTCCAGCAGAATTTAACTGTACCCAGCATTTCAAGAAGCACCGGATCTTCAAACACCCAAGAATAAAGAAAGAGTTTAAGGGGTAATGATGGGAGAAGCAGACAACACAAGCCCACAAACCCTTGCTGACCATCTTATTGGCACAGTAGGGCAATACTGAGCTTCAGGATGACTGACTTCCCTTACCCCACCCTTCCTTTCCCCTATATAATATTCTGGTTACAGATGGGATGGAAGACTTTTTTTAGGATATTAATACACAGACTTCTTAGATTGCCATCTGTCTGAATAACAAGCATCAACAAGTGATAGAAGCAATGACCAGAAGGTGAATACGTTAACAATATATTCTCTGTCTCTCTAGGGGACAATTCACAATTGGAAAATCAGAACATAAAAAGACCAGAATAAACATAAGTTTTATTGGTTCCCATTGTTTCCATGCAGTACGAGAGGACATCCCTGGGAACTTTCTTCTAGCATTTATTACTTAATATTGTTCTCCACAGACATTTTCTTATTTGAATTCACTATTTTGTGAATTCACATTCATGCATCAGTGGTCCAAATTTTCTTCTGTTTCATATTTTGGAAAACTGTGACCTACTGTGATTTTATGTTGATGTTCTGTGTTTCTATGTTGATGAGGAAGACTAACCATGGTAGGGTCATTCATACATCTTGGTTACATGAAGGACCAGTGAAGGGACAATGGAGTGAAAGATAGCTGTAGATAAATCTGCAAGATTTGAATTTGCCTGTTACTAATACACAAGAAAAAACATTCATGGAATTTCCCAGAAATAACTTTTCACATACAAATTGATTGGTAAGATTCTCATATTGTCAACCAGAAGCTTTAAAAATATCTTCACATCCATCTTGGAAATGGCCAGATCCACCCAGACACTACTGGGCATTGAGAACACAGTATTTATGTCTAGTTAAGTCTTGAAACTATACACTTAGAGTCATGTGCCAGAGGGACTAAGCAAAGAACTTCCCAAGGGAGAGGCTGCTTCATTCATTCTGCTCTCTCATCACAAGTCAATAGGTGGCGTTGAGAAAGGAGACCAAAATGGTTCTTAAAAGAGATCAGCTGATCCATCTAGATTTTAGTCTACATTTTGGAAGATAACAAAAGAAGGGTCTTGTCTTCTATGAAAGGGAGTACATATCTTAATTTGAACTCTGAAAGCTGTGCTTTAACCCCAATTCCACCAAAGGAACTTAATCCAACCATTTCTCTCTAAACTTCAGCATTTTGTTCATCAATGAGAAAACAGGGTGAAGTGCTCCAAATCAGAAATTCCAAAGTCATAAATACACTGACATGCATTACTAGTGGAAGATTTCATACTTGACTTCTGTCATGGGTTACAAGAAAGATACAGGCACACTAAAAATATGATATAAAATTAACTTCAGGCTGTGCATATGATGTAGATATGAAATGTAAATGAATTTTGTGTGTAGGCATGGTCCCATTGTTAACACATATGATTATGTATGTGCAAATACTTCAAAAAGCCTGCAAAATTCAATATCTAAAACATTTTTGGACCCAAGCCTTCAAAATAAGGGTTAATCAATGTATGATGATAGCAATTGTTGACATATGGAGTATTTGATAATTCTAAACACTTTGAACATGCTATCTGACCTGTACTTCACAAGTGTTCTTTGAAGTTAGACACCAAGCCTGGTAATTTACCTAAGATTACAAATGAAGTGGCAGAGCCTGGCTTTAAATGTAAGTAGGTTTCAGTCTAAAACCCAACTCATAATAACAATGTTAATAACTGTCTCATAGACCTCAGGTACAAGGGGGAAAAAAGCATCCCAAATTAGAAAACACACTGAAAAAAAAATCAAAGCACATCAAATGTATGGGGCTTTATGTCTAGCCATGAGATTTTTAGCATCACTGTGCAATTTACATCAACATGAGGCAATAGGTATTTTCCCCTTAATTATAAGAAAGGACCTTCTCTGTGACTTATTATCATTCTGATAATCTATATGTCAGATCTCCTTGGTCCTCAATGCTAGGTTGTTTGAAAAATTACTCAAAAAATAGACAGAACTATATACCAGGAGGCAGAGGAGTGGCTTGTAACTGTCTTCAATTGCCATGGGTGTGCGTAATAATACAGGTTCTGTATAGTTTAGTACCTACAAGAATAATCATAGAAACTCCACCCAGCTCCTAAGTCTATGTTTTGTAATGTGCCTAATGGCATAGAGGTAATTCCAATAACAAAACCCACAGATAATAGAACACTGGCAACCCTAATAGCCAGTGTGTTTGCAGGGTGGAGAGCAAGCCGGAGTGAAGGGTTCTGACAGATAGGCTATGGTGTCTTAGAGAGTATGCATTCCTGGGTTCTAGCTGATTGCAGTATGGATTGGTCCTTGTCTCAGGTTTTATCAACTCCCTTCTTTTCCCTGTCTCACTCCCCCAGTCATTCACTGTGCTAATTGGGACTGCTTCTCAAGTCATCTACTTGTACCCAAATTTGAGATAACACAATTTAAAAAAAACACACTAACTATTCATTCAGTAAGTCCAGAAGGTGGAGTCTTAGGTGGATCTTAAGGTTTCCTGTGCCAAGTTTGCATGTCCTACATGATGCCTGTGGAGGTGAATCTGGTGGATACTATATTTGTGAATAGGTTCGATTTATGGCACAGTGGATCTTAATATAAAGAGATTATACAGGAAGACCTGAACCTAGTACTTGAACTTGCTGAGACCTTTTTGCCTAAAAAGAAGCAGGAAAACTCAACATGAGTGTAGCCTTGCTGCCTTGAAGATGGATGTGTCAATATTATAAAAAAAATGTAGCTGCCTCAAGAAACACTTAGCTGACAGCCTATAAGAAAATATGGACCACAAACCAAAAACCATGAGGAACTAAATTCTTACAACAAGAATGAATTTGAAAACTATTTTCCTCTAGAGCCTCCAAATATAAGCTTAACCCAGCCAACAACTTGAATCCAGATGTGTCCATCCAGATTTACTGCACAAATCTCTTCATGAAAATAAATATGCAATATTTCAAACTTTTAAGTTTGTGATGACTTGTTACATAACAATAAATCCTAAAATGCCAATCAAAGAGAAACACACCTACATCTCTAGTCTTGATAAAATCAAGTGCTATTAATAATCGTTTCAATGATACTTGCTTGCTAAATAGTATATACAGTATATTTAAATATCTTACTATTGTTTAAATTTTGTGTGTATGCCTAATTTTATGTGTGTATGTACATGGTATATGTACAGGTCCATGTGTGCTTGTACATATGTGGAGGGGACACATAATTGTACATGTGTGCATGTATGTAAAAGCCAGAAGTTGACATGAAGTGGCTTCCTCAGTTGTTCTCCAACTTATTTTTAAGACACAATCTTGATCTACCTGAAGCTTACCAGTCTAGCCAGAATGGCTGGACTGTGAACTCTACAATCCACCCCCCAGCGCTGGGATTACAGACATCAGGCACAACACTCAGCAGCTCTACATTTGGTGCCAGGGATCTGAAATTAGGTCCTCATGTTTGCACAGCAGGCACGTTGTCAACCGAGCCATCTCCCTAGCCCAGTATTCTTCCTATTTTTGAAAATCACACTTATTCCAAATTATTCCATGCTGAAATTTAAGTTGATGACAATGCAAGCATCTCAAAGTCAATCGTTTATATAATTAGTCTTGATGGAGTGTTTCAAAGAAATTAAACCATGAGAACATCAGTTTGTGGGAGCAGAAATTGCTTTTTACAGGGGGTCAGGCTAGAGGGAATAAGTCAATGACATAATGGTTCTTAAGACACCACCTTGCTTTTTAAGTAAGGCTGTGATGAATGTCTATAGGATGAAGTCATGAGGTTAGGCAAGAATTTTAAATCTCTCAGTTCTCTCTGGATTTACAGCAATCCCAAACTGCAAAGAAGCCA
The DNA here is from genome assembly GCA_001685095.1 of Ellobius talpinus. Classification (NCBI taxonomy): domain Eukaryota; kingdom Metazoa; phylum Chordata; class Mammalia; order Rodentia; family Cricetidae; genus Ellobius; species Ellobius talpinus. The sequence continues at coordinate 4,495 of LOJH01056495.1, read as the reverse complement.
GGTACTCTTGTTTGCTTCTCCTTATTTTTCCTCCTTTCAGGTATAAATACTGACACCTAGGTTCATCATGCCTTTGTAGATTTTAAGGAAATCAGAAGGGAACGGAAATCAGGCATACTCTGTGTTGTTACAGAACCCAACTATTCAAAGAGGATGCAGTTGGGAAATTCTAAGCCCTAAATATCACACAAATGAGGACAGATAAGGAGCTACAAATAAAGGCAGGCTAGCATGAGGTGAACCTACGCCCCCCCCAAAAAAAACAAGGCATATCAGACATGTGAACTAGCTTCATTGTCTTCCTATGTATTTGGTGTGGCTATACTTTGATAATTTCAAGCTTAGATATTGTGCTGCCTTTGGACCACTGAGGCACATGTTAGTGTGCAGGAAGGAATACTTGGAAAGGAACTGAATCCCTAAGACAACACAGGAAACAAATGACACCATTGCCTCACACCCCATGCTCTATTTGTTCTATTTAATAGATAATGACATGTTTTCTCCTGTCTCTGGGATTTTGGAAGCCCTACTGAACCAATTTCTTCATCCTTTCTCTACTCATATCCCCATCATATAATCTGTTGAGTACACAGGTACCAGATGAATGCTTTGTAAATATATATCATGTAATTTCTCTTTGTTTCTATCCTCTAATTGCTTCCCAAACTTAAGTTTTCAAAGCTCTATGTTCTTTGACTTTCGTGTACCCCTTTGGTCTCTCAGCACCACTTTCTGTTAACACTTCATCCCACACTAGATTTTTTTTTGTCTGCTCTAATAAACCGTCTACATACTTCCCTCCCTAGAGCCTTTCATTTAGCATTCCATCTATGTGGAAGATCACTCTGAGGATTTTCTGTCAGGGCCCACAGAGTTGTGAGCCTGTTCCGCCTTGACTGGAGTTAAGAGAGTTTGAGCTTATTTCTGTTCTCTCAAAGTTGTTGACAACAGGTGTGGCTACAAATGAGAAATTCTGACCTAGGGTGTGGTTAATTAGCATTGTTGATCCTTGAACTCCTAACCTGGAATGTACAAGTTATGTCAAAGCTTATCTTTCACAACTTTCTAGGTCTGGCTCCAGGACCTTATTACTGTTTTCCAACACTTTCCTCTGTTTGAATTCATTGCATTCTTTTGTGAATTGAATTCATCCACTACTATAATACAAACTCTAAAAGAGGTAGGATTTTGTCTCATATTTAAAGCATCATATCCACGCCATATCTAAAAGTACATGGAAAGTATTGAACAAATATTTGCCAAGTGAATGAATGGATGAATGAGTAGCCCAAGCACCATCTGCCATAGTACATGTGATAACCTCTGCTGGTCAGACTGTTTAGTCAGGTGAACTAAAGCAGCCCATTTCCCAGTGGGCCACAAAACAGAATTTCTAGGATACCAGCAATATAGCTTTCATGGTAGAGGCATTTAAATGCTTCCCATGCCTGGTCCTTCTGGCATAGAAAATATCCATAACTGGTGTCCCCTGTGCCATCAAAGAGGGAGCTGGCAGGTTGAAACCCATTTTCCCTTTCCTGCGGCCTGTGGAGCAGAGTCTGTTTATTTTCCTCATTGTCTTGGCACAGTTTCCTTCTCTGTTCCCTCCATCCACAGAGTTAATGAATTTGCAGAGAAAATGGACTCTCCCTGCCTCTGTTATTCCCGCAAGGTGACAATGAAGCTTTGTTCCTCTGTAGGAAGTGGCTTCCCTTTGACTGTACTATTTCCTTGAGTGTCAAGCTCAGGGTAGTTACTTCAAAAAGTTTTCTTATGCAATATCAGGGGCTCATTTGTTCTAATAAATGTCATTTTTTGCAAGTTTACATATCTAGATACAGTCACTGCTTCATAAATTATGCGCAAAGACACATGTAAAGCACTAGCATGTCTCTCAACTCCCTGACTTAGGGATGTCAGATTTTAGAGTGTGCTTAGGCTTTTGTGCAAGCATAGAATTGTAAAAGTCTCAGATTTGAGATTTGAGGGTACTAACCCCACAAGAGCAGGCAATTGCTTTTGCTTCCTAGCCGCTGATTGCTCTTCATAAGAACTCATCCTTGAAGCTGAAAAATAAAGATAAATTACCAGTCTCAAGCATTCCAAAGAACTAAGCCACTGTAGTCACTCCAGTGAAGCCCAAAGCCCACCATTTGCTTTGTTAGCTAAAACTTCTCCTCGCATTGTCTTCAACAATGTGACCTAGAATTGTATAATTCTAAGAAAAGGTTGGAAGGGCCAGGTTCTTTATCACAATGGCTTTACTTTCAGACTTAATGATATTTCTTGACTGGAAAGGGAATTATTTCATACTAAAAAGGTCTGTGATCAAAGTTCCTGGATTTCCAAATAACTGAACACCTTTTGCCATACACATAGGAGAATATATGCCATATACATAGGGGAATATTCATATATATACACATAAATATATTTGTCTCATATATACGGATATATAATATTACTGGATTCTATACAGTGTTATAGGGCTTAAAATTAACTGCTAATTTAAGAATTTATATTTACATGATAGAGAAATTTATATTTAATAAAAGGTGACATTTACATACTCCTTTCCGTTTTGCAATAAATTTTATTTGTAGTGCTTCAGTTCATCTTCACAGTGATTGTACCAGACACATACTTTATTAGTATAATGATAAACATACAAAGACTAAGCATTCTAGCAGAAGTATTGGCTTGTATCTGGAATCCTAGAAATACACAGAAAGCAGATATATGAAGATGCAGAATTCAATGTCAGTCACAGAAACATAAAAATATCAAAGTCACTGGGACAATGTAGGAGGTCCTTCTGTCTATGTGTTGCTTTCATTGGTTAAAAAAGAACTGCTCTGAGCCTATGGCAGGGAAGAACAGAACTAGGAGGGGAAAGCTAGATTGTATGCTGAAAGGAAGAAAGGCAGAGTGGGGGAGAGACATCATGGAGCCGCCAAAGACAGATGCTGGGAAATTTACCTGGTAAATCACAGCCTCGTGTCAATACACAGATTAATAGATTAATAGAAATGTGTTAAATTAATATAAGAGTTAGCCAATAAGAAGCTAAAGCTAATGGGCCAAGCAGTGATTTAAATAATACAGTTTCAGGGTGGTTACTTCAGTTCTGCACGTTCAGGACAAACAAGTGGGCCCTCCTTCCAACACTGGTATATATGAAACCTTATGTAAAAAAAAAAAAGAGGCTTAAATGAATGAAGAATTCTAGAGTCAGACTGCCTGACTTGGGTACCCCAGTCCTGCCACTTAGTAGTGTTAAGATATGGGTGAGCTATTTAACCTCTTTAGATCTCAATTGCTGAGAAGAATCAGTCTCACAGAAAATATACCAGCTTCCTAAACTTTGAACATTTTAGAATTAAGAGCCAGATTTTGGCAATGCACTTTATACCATTTTATTCTTACATATTACATCACTATTTGCATATTACATCACTTAACATTGCTTTTTACAATGCCATTCTTGTACTTGCTGGTAAGAAGGTCAAATCTCAAAGGTTAAGGTCACAATCTTCCACAAACTTCCTTGTCAGACAGATAACACACACAAACTCCGTAGCTTTTCAGCCTCTTGTACTTCTGACCAACTAAGATTATATTATGTATAAGGGACAAGCAAGTTTATATTTCAGGAAGGTAGGTTATCTAGATCTAATTGCATATCAATAGAAAAAAAGACTATATTTGGCACCAAAATTTTATTATAAAAAGATACACATTGGTATCAAATAATAAAATAATAAAATCACATATGTGTAGTACGAGGGTCATCTGTCTATGTGTTACTTTCATTGGTTAATAAAGAAGCTGCCNAGGCCAGCCCTTAGGTGGGTGGAGTAGACAGAACAGAATTCTGGGAGGAAGAGAGCAGAGTCAGGCAGATGCCATGCTTCTCCTACACAAGACAGACAGTGGTTAGACTCATGCCAGTAAGCCACAGTCAAGTGGTGATACACATTAATAGAAATGGGTTAATCAAGATGTGAGAGTTAGCAAGTAAGATGCTAGAGCTAATGGGCCAGGTAGTGTTCAAATGAATACAATTTGTGTGTTGTTACTTCGGGTGTAAAGCTAGCTGTGCAGGAGCCGGGTGGGACAAAAAGCAGGCCCGCTCCCCTATTACAACAGAGTGGCACCCAACATTGGGCTTGAACCCACAACCCTGAGATTAAGAGTCTCATGCTCTACCGACTGAGCTAGCCGGGTGATTACAACAGAGTGGCGCCCAATGTGGTAAACTGGATCCATGTAAAACCTGAGAGAGCTTAATTATGAACACAGAAAACAGAGTTTACCACAGCTTTTTGCTGTTTGTTGGCCGTGTGCTGCAGAGAAATTTCCCTGACTCAGCAGACTCAGCAGGAAAAAAGCTGCGCCATTTTAAAACGCAGCTTCCTGGGCTGTGCCGCCGGTGCAAACTCTGGCTACGGAGCATTTCTGGGCCCGGCTGTTTGTATGCCCACTCAGGATC
>LOJH01056493.1:0-11696 GCA_001685095.1 Ellobius talpinus | reverse complement strand
TGCCTTTAATCCCAGTACTTGGGAGGCAGAGGCAGGTGGATCTCTGAGTTCAAGCCTAGCCTGGTCTATAAGAGCTAATTCCAGGACAGGCTCCAAGGCAACAGAGAAACCATGTCTCAAAAAACAAAAACAAAACAACAAAAATAAATAAATGGAAAAACAAGAAGTAGAAATTGATGTTTAACATCACATACTTGACATACAGTTTAAGTAGGCAGAGAGCAAGATGAATCTTTCAACAAAACAACAACTGCAAAGCCACTGGACATTAATGACAGGAAGAGATGAATTCTGGGGAAAGACCCGAGTACCAAGAACTAGAAGAAAAGATACTTTAACTTTTGGTAGTGATGTAAGTTAGTTAGTTTCTTAGAATACTTTCCACTACTTTAGTTAGCTATGAAAATGTGGTAATGGAGATGGGAAAGAGGTGAATGCCAGGACACAATGACACAATATAACACAATGACACAACACTAAGCAGCAAGATGAGGTGCTCTACACTGGTACTGTGTCTCTACCACACACACACCTTTTTGCAAGTTTTTTCAAAGTTGATATCATCACCAAGAGCGGATTTAGTTATGACATCAGGTTTCAATTCCTGTGAAAGAAAACAATTTTAGTTAATCTATGATCATTGTGATTGAAATTCCTTTTGTATCTTCTAAACCTGATATTTAAAATGTTAACTTCTAGAAAAGGAATATAGTATCTATCACGGTTAAGAAATTACCACACACTAGAAAAGCTATGACAAATGCCTTTAAGCGTTGTGTCGATTCTGCTCACAATAAGACACAAGTTCAGTACATTTTCAAGGACTATAGGTAACCCAAAGATTCATATGTAGCCAGGTCTTTAAATGTCAAGTCTACAAAAACAAATACAATAAATAAACAGTTTTGAACTTGTAGAAACGCAAGGAATACTATATACATAATCCTCTGTAGAGGGGTACTCTAAAAGACGAACATCAGCCTGGGAGAAGTAACTTTATTAGCAATACTTGCAGTGAGTATGGATTTGCAGGTTAGGAGTAACTGTATTGATACAGAAGAAAAGCACAACAGATGAACCCATTACTATGACTACAAAGAAAAATTGCAACTGGAAAAACAAGAAGTAGAAATTGATGTTTAACATCACATACTTGACATACAGTTTAAGTAGGCAGAGGGCAAGATGAATCTTTCAACAAAACAGTAACACACTCCTTTAACACTGCAAAGCAGAGGAACAGAAGGAGGTTGTAGAGGTCATTACTTTATACATATGGTAAAGTGGCAGGAGCCAAAGGATGCCATTAAAATGGGCAGACTATAAAGAGAGATTACCCAGAGTACCTGGGTTCAATTCCTAGCATCCGCATTGCCTCTCGCAACTGTTCCAGCAATATAGTACCCTCTTCCATCCTCTACATGTACCAGGACAGAAGTGCACATACACACACTTGTATCCATAACACTCATATTCATCAGAGACTGCTTAGAGGTTAAGAGCACATTCTCCTCTCCCTGAAGAGCAGAGTTTGATTCTTAACACCCCATTACATGGCTCACAATTGTCTGTACCTCCAGCCGCAGGGATTCTGACTGATACTTCTGGCCGCTTCAGGAAACTGCACCCACATGTACATGCCACCATGATTAAAACTAATAAACCATGAAGCAGGGCCAGAGTTCCTGAGGAGACAAGGAGAGGCTACTGGTCAAAGTGCAGCCCACTTGCAGCAGAAGACCCCAGCAGTTTAGAGATGCCAGTACCATGGGGTAATGGCCAGACATAGCAGCAGCAGCAGCAGCAGTAGCTGTGGAGTGGAGCCAGTCTGAGCCTAGGAGACAAGTTGTGTGTGCTGCAGAGAGAGGAGCTGGGGAAGTGACCCAAGACCTTTGAAGTAGTCAAAATGATCATGAGTGACTACCAGACATTGGATTTCAGGTTATCTTCACTGTTGGGAGTTTGATTTTGCTTTGTTAAGAGAAAAATGTATGCCCTAGGTTCCTCCCTCTTAAAATAAGAAAGCATTTTTGATTTTACAGAAGCCCAGAGACTGAAATTTTAAAGAGACTTTGGGTGTTTTAAAGAAACTTTTGAAGACTATGGGGCTTTTAAAGTTATTTGAGTTGCCTATTAATTTGACATTTTAGAGATAAATGAAAAAGAAAGGTTTCTATTTAAATAGTGATGTATTTGCATGTGAAATTGACAAGGTTAGTTTCACGTCAACTCGACACAAGCTAACACTATTTTGAAGGAAATCTCAATTGAGAAAATGCTCCCACTAGATTGGTCTGTGGGCAGTACCACACTTGGGCTGATAGTCCTAGGTGCTATAAGAAGGCGGGCTGAACAATCCACAGGGACCACGCCAGTAAACAATGGCCCTCTATGCCCTTTTCATTAGCTCCTGTCTCCAGGTTCCTGCCCTGACTTCCTTTGATGACAGACTGGGATGTGGAAGAGGAAGTGAAATAAACCTTTCTTCCAAAGTTTCTTTTGATCACGGTGTTTTTATCACAGCAACAGAAACCCTAACTAAGTTAGTAGATAACTGAAGCGGTCATGAAATATACATGCAAAAACAAAGGCTTAAAAAATATCCGTTTTACATAGGTACGGTAATCTATAAACCACTGTCTCTTATACACAATATTAATCCAACTTACTCTCTTCTAGCCAGTTACTCCTCTACTCTCCTTTCAGTTTCATCATTTCAGAAAACACAATTGCTCAAAAACCTTTCAAGTCTTTAAAATGGAATGACTCCTGCAACTTAACCACCGGTTAGACCTTTACATCTCCACTCATTCCATCATCAGTAATGCTGATTACTTTACTAAAGACATACACTAACCATCTGCGTGATGCTGCAACCAGGGAACTGAGATGGAAACTAAACAATGAGACATAATAACATCCATTCTGAAGAAAACCGAGCTAAGTAAAAAAATAAAAATGATGCTCAAACAGTGCACTGCACAGTTCAGTGTACCAGAGCTAGAGAGAGCTGAGAAGCCCTTACCACCATGCACTGACTCATCTGTGTGCTGCCTGCAGTGCATTCTCCTTACCAGCGTACTGAGTTCTAGGTACTTCATATTTATGCTTTTAGTTCTAAGTTAGTGTCTTCACTCTGTGGCATCTCCCTAAAATCATGTTAGACAGTAAACTAATCAATCCTTTCCCTAGATGTAAGCACCTTATTAATTATGTTTGTTTCCAACACAACAGGACAGGAAAATTGGAAATCTACTATGACAACACACACACATGCAGTTTCAAACTAAAATGTGCAAAACCTACATGTATCATATATATCATATATCATGGAATTTTAAGAACTTTCCTAGAAACATCTTTTTTCATTTTAAAGTTTCTTTAAAGTTTATGACAATTTTATAACTAATCAGACATATGATCCTTAAAAACTAAGATGCTTTCTTAGACTGTGATGAGTCGAAGAACCAATGTTCTCCAAACCTGCAACTTCTATTATAATGTACTTCAACAATTATGAGGGCTTTAAAAAAGCAAATTTCACTCCCTAATTCACCCCCACATAAAAATGATAGATTAAAGGTTTGGCTGCTTTAGAAAGGAACAGGGCGAGCATGTAAAGGAGATGCCTACAACTTACGAGAAATTGCCAGAATTAAAAATTGGAGCAATTTTCCTTGCTTGAAATAATTTTTATTTTATTCTTAAAGATTAATTTATTTTTAATATGTATGAGTGTTTTGGTCGGATGCAAAATTTTTACATTAACGGTTGACAGTGCCTTGGATGCTTCCATGGTTATTAGGAAAATCCTGATAGAGGGAAAAGTTCAGATTTCCAGAATTACAAAACTTGAAATCATGTACATGCAGTGCCCACTGAGAACAGCAGAGGGTGCTGGAGCCCCTAGACCTGGAGTTAGATTCAAAGCTGCCACATGGTTGCTGGGATCTGAACCAATGTCTTGTGAAGAGTGGCCAGTGTTCTTAAACGTGGAGCCATCTCCCCAGACCCTATAAATTTTTATATTCAAGAAAAACATACATAATGAGCTTCTCTTGCTATCACAACATATTAACTTCATGTGCATAGTACTGATGTGCTAAATAACATACAGAAAAACCAGAAGTACATGATTTTCATCATAAAGATTAAGTTATATGTTCAAGTTGATATGTGTAAATATTTGAAACTACTGTCTCAGTGTTGCATGCTTTTTTTTATTTGTGAATCCTAAAATTTATAGATACATAAAATCACATATGTACTGATGTGGGATTTCCTTCTGTATGCTATGATTACCGTTAATGAATATAGAAACTACTTTGGACCTATAGCAGGGTAGAACTTAGCTAGGCGGGGAAAACTAAACTGGATCCTGGGAGAAAGAAGGGTAGAGCAAGGAGAAGCCATGTAGCCCTGCCAGAGACAGACACTGGAACTTTACCGGGTAAGCCACTGCCACATGGTTATATACAGATTAATGGAGATGGGTTAAATTTATATGTAAGAGTTAGCCAATAAGAAGTTAGAGCTAATGGGCCAAGCAGAATTTTAAATAATATAGTCTCTGTATGATTATTTTGGGGCTGAGCAGCTGGGAACTAACAAGCAGCCTCCACCAACAATGTATTGATGACTTTAGAGCAGAAGCAGAATTGTCCGGGAACCACAGGGAAAGCTGACAAGAGGGATTTTAAGCAAATCACAGGGAATAATATGCACTAAGTACATTGTGTACTTGCATGAAAAAGGTCTTATGTTACAATATATAATTTTAAAAGATCATCTTAGGGGAATGGAGAGAGGGTTCAGTGATCAGCAAGTTATTGCTCTTGAGGAGGACACAAGGTTGGTTCCCACCACACATCTGATAGCTCACAACTCAGTTCCTGGGCTCTGCTGCCATCTCCTAGCATTGAGTACCAGGCACATAGACATGTAGGCAAAACACCCACAGACAGGAAAAACATGAGTAAACAAATCTTAAAAAACAAAACAAGCTGGAGAGATGGCTCAGTGGTTAAGAGCACTGACTGCTCTTCCAGAGGTCCTGAGTTCAATTCCCAGCAACCAGGTGGTGGATCACAACCACCCATAATGAGATCTGGTGCCTCTTCTGGCCTACAGGCAGGATACCATATAAATAAATAAATAAATCTTTAAAAAAAACAAAAACAAAAAAAACAAAACAAAACAACCTAAGCTTAAAGTGTACCGAAACAATTAAAAATCTGTTTCCAATCCACCCCCAAACTAAGTTCATACCCATTTATAGGAATTGAATTTACTGCTGCTTTTCTTTATTGCTATTTCCTATAAAATATGCTGGTAATAGTTTCTTCTTTTTCAAGTACCTATTATATCTTACTGGAGTTATGATAGTATTGCTTGTTCAAATTTTTTACATTAATGGTTGAAAGTGCTTTGGATACTTTCATGGTTATTAGGAAACATCCTGACAGGGTGAAAAGTTCATGTTTCCAGAATTACAAAACTTGAAAAATCAAATAAAAACAACACCCTTCCCCCCATTCCGCACCCAGCACTTTCTACTTTTAAATCTTTTGTACCTACTCAGTGGAGAAGGAGGTTTATTTGGATGGATCAATTCCAGAATCAGTTCTTTACTCAAAATCTTGGTGTGCACTGTAACCTCATCCGTAAGAGCATTTTACGTTTACTAACTCATCCTGCAGCCTGGCTTGCTTCCCCCAGGGACAGGAAGTTTCAGAGGACAGACACCACTTACATTTGAAACATCTGCTTGTATTTAGAAGAGTAAGGTGAGGTCACCATATGCTTGACATAATGTCCTCATTACAGGACCTACAATGAAACAATATTAAGTAAGGGGTCAGGAATATGGCCTATTCAAAGCTCAGACTTTTAGCTGAAGAAATTACATTCCAGGAAGCAAAGTGGGATTTCAATTTAAAAACTACTTTTTAATGGTGTTTCTGGAGTACGAGTGGGGCAGTATATATTGATCTCTGCACATACCGTCAAGATTTCCTGGTGATCATTTCAAAAGTCACAAGAATTAGGGGCCTTGTCCACTTTAAGAAGAAAAGTTCTATATTTTAACAAATGAAATAGGGGCTGGTAAGATGGGTCAGTGGGTAAAGACACCAAGTGCAGAGACTCTAGTTTGATCCCTTGACCTACATCACAGAGAAACATGAGATCCAACGACTTGAAGTTGTCTCTGATCTCTATGCATCTGCCACATACTCACACATGCAAAAACAACAATGCAAAAACACAGTTATATGGCCTTGACACTGACTAAGGTGACTTTATACAATGAAAGACTAACTTTTTTTAATCTTTATATTTCTGACACTTAACACTAATAAGTAATAAAAATACCCTCAATTTCATATCCTTTTAGTAATAATAGTTTAGCATCATTTTACTTATGTCTAGAAATTCAGAATAATCCCAGCACTGTAAGTACAGCAAAAAATGCTGTAATAAAAGCCACTTAACTATCCATATGCCAAGCGCATCATTACCTGTTAGGAGAATTAACTGAGGAAGCCGACTCAATAGTTTAAGACACCTTCCCTGAGTAGGAATGTTGTGAAAACAGACCACAGCAGAAATATAATGAGCTATACTGAGAGGGTCAACAGTTCTGGAATCAGAACGGTAGTGCTGGGAAAGGTTCCTTAGGACTTAGTAACATGAAGAGCTTGGTGTTAGGGATCAGGGAGATGGTTTAGTAGGTAATGTTGCTGCCATGTAAGTAGGAAGATCTGAGTTAATCCCCAGCATTCACACAAAAAGTCAACTAAGTTTGTTGTACTATCTTGCTTCAGTTTTACCTTTTTGGTCTCTAGATTAGTAATTTGGGGATCTTTAAGTTGGTAAGCTGCCTCTCAATGAGAAACAAACTTGTTTCAGAAGCCAGTATGTACATTGACACCTTAAGAGTCTGAATACTATCAGAAACAACATCAGAGAAGGATCCTTAACACTATATAAAATTAGAACCTATCATTTTACAGAATCATAAAGATCTGGTCCCTGTATAGTACATTGTGGCCAAAAAGAAACTACTCCCACTTCTAAAAATATATGGGTTTTTTTCCATGAGGATGACATCTTGCAACAAAATACGCCATTATCATACCAAGCAAGTATAAGACAGTATGTCATGAGCACAGCTATTAAAGTCTAGTGGTATATGAGCTAAAGAAACAACTCCTCTGGAAAAATAGTAAGTAGAGGTTCTCCTCCAAAGTTAATTGTGTGACTGTGAATCTACCGTTTTGTGGTTATTTCTCTGATACTCCCATATGGATGAAAAACACTTCCTTACAAAATTATGAAAGACCTTTCAACTGAAAAAAATGATAAGTATATTTATCCCTTTCAGAAAAAGCGGGTTCTGTAAAAGTACCACAAATCAGAAATGAAATTAAACATTTTAGCTAAGTAAACAAATAGTTGATCTAGTCTGGATTTTTATATTTAATTCAACTACTGCCATATTTAATTCAATACAAAAAGAGATTAAAAACAAAAGAAACAAGATAAAAAGTCAGACTGGCCAACCCAGAATACCCTAATCCCCACCAGGAATTCAAGTATGTATACTATAAAGTATATGAATTCAATACACAGCCAGTAAACTGTGGCTCTATGCGGTAACGGCAAGTGTTCTCACATAGTGGGAAAGACAGATGTAACGTTGCAAACACCTCTAGGGTCTGACTTCCCTGTTGATGAAACTAAAGAACAGAAAACAAGCTTCACATACAGATCAGATACAACAACTCACTAACTAACAAAAGCATATGATCGAGAGTTACAAAATTCAGGTGTTCTAAAGAACTAAAGGAGTCACTTGTCACCAAACTCCTTACAGACTACAAGTCTCTTACGTGTACTGAATTCTTCTTTCAGAGAAATCAGCAATTATCTAGTGGTTCAAAATCTGTGAACAACTAAAATTATAAAGACTAATACTTAGAAGAAATCACAGGAAAGGATCTACCAAATGGATTTTATATCTGATAGTACTATAGGAGTGACAACTACTAATAAATATGGGGTTCTTGGTCCCAAAGAGTCATTGCCCACCCCCATCTTTATAGTAACTGGGATAACTGCATCCTACTCAACACTTTCTCATTCCTTAAAAAGGGCAGTGAATAGCACTGATAATTCAACTCAATTAAAATATTGTTAAAGAATTCTTTTGCTCTTTTATCTAAACCAAACTTGAAAGTCATACTAAATTATAAAAGTCAAACATACACAGAAAATTACCCTGCAATTAAGATAATTGCTGGTACCAAATGTTGTTTTAAGTTCAGCAATAAAAAAAGTCTTCCAGACATTTAATGGTATGTCATTTTGTAAATGAAAGTTTCCACAAAGAAAGAGCAGCAAGAAAACCTAAAAATTATGCTAGTAAAGAGTCTCGCTGAAAAGACAACAATATGAACCATGTTGGTTCAACACTACATTTATTTTAAGTTCTACAGAACCTAATAAAATGCTGACACGACTACATAAAAATTTATTGAGCTGGCAACAGGAGAAGCATGATGTCAGCAACCAGCATCACTATTCCTGTTTCCAAACAGCACAAGCCCTTTAACTACTGACCTTAGTTTAGAATACATGCCCCAGTAACAGCAAAAATAAAGCCTTACACATGAGGCACCATAAAACACAAATGAGTTTAGTTTGGCAGTTTCAACTCAAGTTAGTCTAGTACTTAAAAACCAGGGAACTACGCAAGCTTACACATATCACAGCTTTGCAAACGTCCCACTCATCACCAAGTTCAGCCACACAAACAAGCCTTGAGCAACCCAGGAGTCTTTAAAGAGGCACCATGCACACAAGGCTGCCATGAGAAACAGCACATAACGCCCACTCGCACGCCCTTACCTTCATGGCGTGAATTTCTTCAAGCAACCTTTGGGCTCGTCTCTGATTTTTCAACAGTGCATCTTCAGTGCCCCTGTAAAGAGACAATTATTACTAAGGAAAACATGAGTTTTAGAGACACGTCATAAATAGTATTTTAAGTTTTTGAGAAAATCTATGTGACAAGCATCCACCCTGTACTGCTGTTTTCAACCCCCTGCCACATACACCTGCTGTCACTGTGTTGGAAACGGGACGAGACACATGCAATCCTGGAATCATTTCACTGGCTGGTAGATTTCTCTAGTCTTTTAATGACAATGTCAGTTACAAAAACTATTTAAAGGCAGGACAAACAGAAAACCACAAACCACACATTTGAAGACTTTCTAAATCCTTGTGCTTAAACCCTAAGAACTGCAAATAGCTTTTCATTGACACTATTGATGCTGGAAATATTCTTTTACTCAAAAACATCACAGCATATAATAAAATGAGAAATATTTCCACAAGATATTAAAAATTTCAAAATACTAGGACAAAGAAAGGTGAATGAAATAAAGTCATAACCGATATATAACGATACATCTTAGACTTACTAACACTCTGAAATAACTTCTAGTTACATAAAGCACATAAGGAACCCTGAAAGCAAATTCAATTTGGAAGGAGGAAAGGGAGAACTTTCTTAAAAATGGAAGATATCATTCTGTATCTTAAGCAAGAAAGGTTCAAAACATACATACAAGGGCAAGCTGAACAGCTCACTCCACCCTAGATCTTATCTACATAGAAAACTTCAGAGCTGAGTGCATACTCATTCCTCTAACTTACAAATATTAAAAATACTTTTGACATTTTATAAGTTACAGGATTATTACTTCACACAACTAACTTTTTGGACTTCAGTCTTCCAACACTCCTGACAAGTTTTCGGATAACCAAAACTCGGACTCGCTTCACTTCCTTTCTCAGCTTCACAACCTTGGACGAAAAAAGACAAAATTAATGGGGAAAAAGACATTTTGAATAGTATTACACAGAATCCTACAAGCTCTGCTTGACATTCTAAGATTGATGCAAACTTCTTCCATAAACAGTGTAGGAACACAAAGCTAAAAAACTGTACGTGCCAGGGATCGAAGGAGAACCGCTAGGATTCTATTTTTAAAGACACAACATTTCTAGCAATTAGCATTTTACTGTTATATTCAGTTAGGACTGGAACATACTAAATTATGATTTTCTATGAGAAATACCTTTCACCTCTGAGATCAAAGACTCATCTTTATCATTTTTGATAACACACCTTCACCTTTCTTCAAGTTTCATGGCACTGTTTGGATGTTCAAGGCTTTCTCTTAGTCTCTGGCCTCAGCGTGCTTGTACCGACCATCACAGCTGTGACCTGAGTCTTCTTGAGCTAGGAAAGTCTTCCCATGAGCCTGTTACCATCTATTCTTCCTGACTGGCTCAACATCATTTATGAAGGTCACAAATTTCCTATTATTGCAATTAAGGGCACCTCTACAACTTACTACAAGAACATTAATGTCTTACTTTTTAATTCAGTTATGTTTACTGTGTCTTCCCCGTAGATAATTCCATGAAAGTCAAAAATCTTATTTTACTCAACAGTAGTTTTAAACATTTAAAACAGAACACAGCATACAGACCATGTTCAACAAAACTTGTTGAAAATCAGAATAGAGCACACCTTTTGTTCATTTACTGCTTCAGATGTCTACTATATTAAAAGAACATAATCACAATCTTTCCCACTAGAATACAGCATCATCTTTGAAATTTTCTTTTTGTTTTTACTATAGATTTTTTTCGAGGAATAAAAGAACCCCACAAAAAACACTATCCATGAACACCAAGTCTTTTATTGCCTTTTCTCGCGAGCAGAAGGTAGGCATTGTGGCTACAACTGCAATCCCAATGCTTGGGATGAAGTGAATGAAAATGTCACAAGCCTAAGGACAGCCTGTACTGCATGCCTGGTCTGAAATAAGCTGGGACTATTGAATGAGATTATTTCAAAAAACAAAACAACAAACTAAAAATTGAGAAACAGAATCATAACAGGTTATGATACATTGCAAAATTAAGTCATTTATAAAAAGTACTACCACATGTCAATTTACACATTAAAACATTAACACATATTCCTCAGTGTTTAACCTTGTAGGCTTATGAAATGATAATATAACATTATTAATAGCAAACTGAACTAATATATCTCAGCAGGCAGAGCTGGTCCCTAGTTACATTCCAATCACAGGCAAGCTAGTCTCCAACTTTAAAACTCTTATTTCAAAAGGGGTATGCTCGATATTACTTGGTAAGAAATTCTAAGAACAAAGGGAATGCTTTTTCCATAGTCACATTTCACACCAACACCAAACATGTTTTTCTTGTTTAACTTTCTCAGTATCCATGTACAGGCAACAGACAAATTTGAGTATAGCATATAATAAACATTCACTATATATAAAAAAGAAATTTTTTCCTCCCTACTGATTACTCTAAAAACTTAGCTTTACTTTTGTAAAACATTACCAGTGGCATTTTTGTGAGGCCATTAAAGGTTATCAATTCATTTGTCATCCAGGAATTATGGGACTAAGTTGGCATGTGTGTGGCAGAAGGCCTCCACAGTTCGGCAAATTCTCTAACCAAAAGCAAGCAGAACAAGCTGGTATGCATAGTGGCACTCAGAGGCCAGGGCTGCAGAGTTTGGACTTTGAGGGCTAGACTGGACTACCCAGGAAGGCCTTTCTCAAAAACTAAAGAATGAACAC